>JAODAL010002615.1:0-191779 GCA_025379985.1 Phyllomedusa bahiana
GCCGGAAAAGTCCATCGCCACCGATACAGGGACTAGTAACATGGCCAAGGCCGCTATATCTCTTACAGCCACTGGGTGAGCTGGGGGAGCCCTGGGGGTGACGGGGGCCTCAGGCTCGGCGCACGCTCTTCAAAACCGCAGGATGTGCAGGTTTTTTTCCCCCCAAGGCCTCTGTGGCATCACGTCCCAGAGAAACCCCCCGTTTTTGAAATTAATCGTTTTGGAGACCGCCACACACGGGGCAGGAGCTGTGGACGGCTCCCCGCAACGGACCAGCGTGGCGGGGCCAAGAACCTTGTCCAGGCAAGGTGGGTGCGAAGGGGGAAAAAATCTCGGGCCGCCCTTAAATGGGGTAGGCGGGGGCCCAAAACCCCTTTGCCTGGCACATTCATGAACCTGTCGCCAAAAAATTTTCAAAGAGCTACCCGGGTCTGGACTGCCTGCGGGGAAGGCCGAATCTAAGTTCCACTTCCCCCGTTCGCACCCTTTTTCACCCGCCGGGCTGCGTTGCAGCGCAGCTCGTCCCCCCTTCCCAACCGCTCATTGTTGACATGCAACACGCGGAAATTTCCACCCTCCCATGCTCCACATTGTGGCGCAGAGCAACCCATTACCAGTACAAGTGACACATGGCCTGACAAGCAGCGTGCGGACCTCGGGGTTGAGCCCCCGAGAGTGAGGCAAGTGACAGAGCCGCACCTCCTTGCCATTTTGAAGAAGCCACCAAAAAATGGTCAGGCGGACAACCCCCCTTTGTCAGCATACATTGTGGTGATCTTAGTTCGGAACGATCGTTGGAAACACCTAAAACAACAGGTCCTGCCAGCAACGGAGAGGGAGACGGGGCACAGATTGGAACGGGGCCTTTCTCTCCCAAATCCCAAGGGCCCCACAGTTTCCCCAATTTTATCGGGCTTCATTAGGCAGTGGTTCGGGGTCCAAGCTAGGCAAGGGGCGACAACTCTCAGAGTGAAAATCTCAAGGCAAGTCGGGGTGTTTGAAGCTTGCCGGGGGCAGCGGAGAGGAGAGGTATTCCAGACACCGACGTTACCCCAAAGTCCCCGCCTTGGAAAGAGGTTGTCGTGAATTTGGCGGGGAGGGAAAATGAGGAAGATCGTTTTTAGGGCCCCTCGACCCCCGAGGCTTGGGGGAAACAAGGCTCCATCTCCACATGAGGTTGGATGCTCCATTTTCCTCCAACAGATCCTCGCATTAAGGGCCCTCAAAATGAACAAAAAGTTACTGGGGGCCCCCTCCTGGACCCCGGTACAAAACAAAAAATCAACTTTCCCTTCCCCCACCCAAATAGAGAGTAAAATCAGGAAAAATGGAGACCTTCGTTGACAACTGGAACATCTGTTGCGTCTGCTTCACGTTCTTTAAATGTCACGGGGGAACAAATCACGACTGACAGCGAAAGGGGCCAAGTAGCCGTAGGGGCAGCAGCACAGCAGCAGGAAAGGGCAGAAGCCTAAGGGTGACCCTGGCAATCTTTATTTACCACCCACCAACCATCAATGCGGGGGCACACACCCAAAAACACAGAACCATTTAAAAACAGGGTGAACGACATCGCGTCTAAAAACACCGTTTTTTTTGTATTGTTTCCGGCCCCAATAAACTTCTGGGTACCAAAAAATTACAATGGCCCGACTCGCTCGCCACCCAAGGGGTGTTGCCGCCCACAGCCCTTTTTTTCTGACGGACCTTCAGCCAGCTGGAGGAGTCATTACAGACAAACGCATCCCTTTTTCCACAGATAAATGTGGTCGTTTTGACTTTCATCAAGATAATTAGGCATGGATCCTGATATTTGTGGCCCCAATTGCCGAGGTCACCGACATTTCCCGGGCTATTCACATTCTCTTCAAACAGAAATGTCCTCGAAAAACTTTTTTTTTTAAATATCATTTTTTACTGCAAATTTTTTTTTCTCTTTTCCCACAGTTCATTTTGCGGTTTTTCTGTGAGAGACGAAAAAAACAGTAAGGTTTCATGACAACACGTAATTCCCCTTTACTCACTTTATCTTTTGAATTTTCGCATTGTCAATGGTTTTTAGGGCATTTCTGTGTGATACACTATAATTATGGGCTTTTTTGGAAAAGAAAGTGCTTTTAAGTGGCATTTCTCCCCACAATTTTTAATATGGGTGAAAGGGGCAAAATTTAAAATTTTTTTTTGGGGTCATGTTTTTTTGGGGATCAGCAAAACATGGTCCTTTGGAACAGAAATGTGGCTTTTAAGTGGCATTTTTCCCTCAAAATTTTTTAATAGTGGCTGGAAAATCATATTAAATTTTTTTGGGTCAGTTGCTGGGATACAGCAATAATCATGGTCCTTTGGAAAAAAATGTAGCTTCTAAGTGGGATTTCCCCCTCAAACAATTTTTAACGGGCGAGAATCATTTTTTTAATTTTTTGGGCATGCGCTTTGAAATGCACAATACTATAGGCCTATTAAAAAAAATGTTGTTTCTACAGACATTTTTTTCACATTTGTCCAAAGGCTCAAGATCCCCTGCTTTGAATTTTGGGGGGATTTTGCTGGACATGCACTATACTACAGGTCCACAAAAAAAAAATTTTTTCTAACAAACTTTGTTCTTCACAATTGTCAAAAGTGGCCAGGGTATGTTTTTGAATTTTTTGGGGCATTTTTTTCTGTGACATGCAGCTATACTACAGGGGCCTATTATAAATTTTTTTTTGTTTTAAAGACATTTGTTTTTTCACAATTGCAAGAGTGGCTCAAGGGGGATGGGGGTTCAGAAACAGGAATGGTTTGGGCACTGTTTAAAGGACACAATTTCAAAAATTGTTTTTTCAAGATCTTTGACATAGTACAATCCCTGTATTGAGACAAAACCCATTTAATACAATTAAAAAAAAAGAAACAACGACATGGGGGATCCATCCTATTTTAAAAATTGTTTTCTAAATTAAACTACTAAAAAACTTTCATTACAAAATAGCTGGTAAAAAAAATTCCTCTGAATTTTTACAAGGGGGGATCAGGGAAAACTTTACCAGATGTAGGTTATTCAAGGACATGGAGTAGAGCACGCAGAGAACAAAGTACAGAGACATTTCCCCCCACACGTTGAGTAAAAGAAAAAAAAGAACCCAAGAAAAAGGGCACCTGGGGGAACAGGAGCGTTAACCACCAATTCCAAGTAAGCTAAATTTGGGTCCGCACTCATACGGGGGGGAAAAGCGCTACCCGACAAGGACAGTATATTCCATGAAACTAAAATGGGGGTTGAAAGACTCCTTTTTCCGGCACTTTTAAATCTGGGGTCATGCGGTTGGGGCTCAATGCTGGGGGCCCAGAACAGGTTAGTAAATTCCCAAAATGAAACTAAATGGGGTTGAAAACCCCTTTTTTCCGGCATTTTTTTATCTGGGGTCATCAGGTTTTGGGGGCTCATGCTGTGGCCCAGAAGGTAATCAATGCCCCAGTGAAACAAAAGGGTGGTTGAAAGACTCCCTTTTCCGGCACTTTTTAATCGGGGGGTCATCAGGTTTGGGGCCCATGCGTGGCCCAACAGGGATAGTCTCCTGTCCGTGAAAACTAAATGGTGGTTGAAAAACTCCGTTTTTCCCGGCACTTTTTAAAATCTGGGGACATGCATTTTGGGGGCCATGCTGGGCCCAGGACGGGGTATAGTCAATGCCAGGAAACAAAAATGGGGTTGAAAGACTCCTTTTTCCGGCACTTTTTAATCTGGGGTCATGCAGGTTTTGGGGGGGCTCATGCGTGGCCCCAGGACAGGGGATAGCTTGTCCAGTGAAACAAAATGGGGTTTTGAAAGACCCCTTTTTTTGGGCACTTTTTTAAATCGGGGGGCATGCGGGGTTTTGGGGCTCATGCTCGTTTCCAGGACGGGGGATATTCAATGTCCCGTTCAAGTAAAAATGATGGTTCAAATCATACTGCCTTCGGGCACATTTTAATTTGTGGGTCATGCAGGTTTAAGGCTCATGCTGGGGTGCACGACAGGGATAGTGAGGGGTGTCGGATTTTTTTTCTGTGGCTTTTATAAACCTAAGTTGTGTTGCCTAAGATTAGCACGTATCCATTTGACTGTTGTGGTTTGTTAATTCCAGCTTCTCCAGCCCTGTTTGGGTATAAGAATGAAGGGGGTGTTGCTCTCCCATAGACTTTAATGGTCATCGGCGATCATCTATCATCGACCATCGAATATCTTGTCGATGATGGTCGACTATCGACCGATGTCGATGGCCAACATAATCGCTCAACACTACTAATGAGATGTCCTGCACCAGATGCGAACGGATATAGAGGCGAAAGCGATTCGACTCCCATCTACCAATCCTCCGAAAAGAGGGCCAAAAGAACACCCGACTTCACAGACCGGTAACGCCGATAATTCTCAAAAAAAACGGACTGGACACATAAGTGAACCCCCAACTCCTCCCAACCGCAACTTCCTTCCCCTAACCCTAGCCGCTGATCCGTTTTTGACTTGTGAATCCATAACTCCAAGCCACTGCTTGTGCTATGTATGCCCTCCGCCAACAGGCCACCCACCACTGCTCTACTGGGACACACCAGCTCCCCAATGCGTAAGGCGCCAAAGAAAGCTAATGAAAAAGGGCCACCTTAAAATCAGAGGTACAAACCGAACCTAACATTCCCCCCAAACGCTCCAACAGCTGAAAGACCACTGGACGACGACAATAATCCACCGAAGCCTTTCCCCCGCCAAAAACTCTTTAAAGCCTATGACACCACGAAAGTTTTTGTGATATCCCTCAGGCCCCGTGATTTAAAGCCAAACGCAAGCTCCGCGATAAAACAGGACATCCTTGAGACTGACCATCCTTCATTTGATGCGTGGCCTATAAAACAAAATTAAGCTGCCGCTCTTTCCTCAACCAAAACCAGCAGACCCAAACATTCCACCCAACGCTCCCACAAAGACCAAGAGGCTGTGTAGGCATCCCAGGTCCCCGCAGCTAGCGAGGCCCTGAATAACCTGTCTGTGGTGTCGAAACCAAGTTCCACAAGTCCTTTGGGCACTCCACCCCGACAGCTGCTGCATCCGGGGCCAGATCCCGAAAACGCTCCCACTGCAAACGAGATAATGCATCAGCTAAGTTATTTTGCACTCCCGGCACATGAACCGCCACCACCCACGCATTCAATCCCAAACAGCGCAGCACCAACCGCCGCAGCAAATGAATAACCGGAGGAGAAGAGGCCAACAGGGTGTTAATGGTTTGCACTACTCCCAGGTTATCACAGTGAAAACGAACCTTTTTATTCCTAAAGCGCTCCCCCCAAATCTCAACCGCCACCACTATAGGAAAAAGCTCCAAAAGAGCCAAATTTCTAACTAAACCAGCTTCGACCCAATCCACCGGCCATTGAGCTGTGCACCAATCACCTTGGCAGTAAGCCCCAAAACCAACAACTCCTGCTCCACCTGTAAAAATGTCCATCTCTCCATTGCTAACCACCTTGTCCAAAATCATGGACCAGCCGTTATACCTCATCAAAAAGGACTGCCACACCCTCAAGTCCTCCTAAAGCTTCAGCATCAGTCGAATAAAATGATGAGGTGCCTGAACTCTCGACATCGCATCCGCCAGCCGACGACAAAACACCCTGCCCATCGGGATGATTCAACAGGCAAAATTAAGTTTTCCCAACAATGACTGTAAATCCCGCAAAGAAATCTTTTTTTTTTTTTGTGTTTATTAGGTTTCATATGAAAGTGACAGATAGTTAGATCACAGAATACACAATTTTTATTGTCTAAGGGTAAATACTATAAAGCCGTTTGACAAAGTACAGAGGTCAACCAAATTTTTCTTCAGAGTGATCGATGCGGAGCAGGGAGTCATTAACCCCAAAAGCAGTGTATGAAACCTTGTTTAAAATCTAAACTAGAAACCATTTTCTTTTTTTTTTTAAATTAACAGAAATGAACAAACACAACCGCAAGGAAAACAGACAGATACATCAATAGACAGAAGGATGAAAAAGAGGTGGTGAGGGGGGATTGGGTGATATCTCCACTGAGTCAATCACCAGTCATGGTGCTAGACGTAATAAGTATATCTGAAGTTGAAACATACAAATCAAAAAGGCCATTAGCGCAACTCCTAAGGGACTGTGGGGGGCGTAACTTAAGTTGGGATTATATCAGTGGTGATTGGGGAGCCGTAGGCGGCCAAGAGAGTCTGTCAGAGCTCCCTCCAGATACCATTTGGAGAGTCTGAAGGGGGAAAACACCGCTTGTATCTTGTCAGTGGACATTTTTCAATAAAGGATTTCCAAGTGGAAAAGAATTTGTCTATGAGTATTAGTTTTGCAGACTCAACTTCCATCCTTTCAAGATTTGGGTATGATTTGACCTGGAGTATTACCTCGACTATGCCCGGAATTGTATCATCTAACCACTTGAGTAGGATGCATCGTTTTGCTGCAAGGAGAATTATGTGAAGGAGCGTATGGAATTTGTTCAAGCCTGTTAGGTCATGAAAAAGGCATAGTGCAGAGGTGAAAGGGACTTCAAGATCCCATTTCAGTCTTAAAGTTTCACCAAGCTCCCTCCAGAATCTCCGTGATTCAGGGCAGAACCACATCCCATGAATCAGGTCGGATTTCGGTTGTTGGCACTTAGGACAGGCTAGCTTTTGGTTAGTGGCAAGCGGGTGCGGAGGGATAGTAATTCAGTAAATAGCTTGGTGCAAGAAACGGAAGTAGGTTTCCCGCCATTTTTCACTAATTATGGCATTACTGATTGTGGTCCAGCCTTCCAGAGCAATTTGTGGGATATTCAGCCCAGGAAAGTGACCTTCCCACTTAGACCAAAGTCTGGGGGTTGTACCCAATATTGAGGAGTCTCTTAACTTTACGTAAAGTAGGGAAAGGGTGACATGAGGTTCATGGACCTATCAAGTCATCAAAGTCGTTTAAGGAAAATTCTTTAGTAAGGTTCACCACTCTGTCTTTTACAAAGCTTATCGTTTGGCTATAAGTTAAGAAATGCGTGGGAGGGATATTGTAGGATTTTTGGAGATCCAGGAATGTATGGTATCTTAGTGTCCGGTTATTAAAAATATGGCCAACTGAGGTCAGGCCCCCCTCCCACTAGACACGGAGATGCGGATTGCCAAGGCTTTGTTCGAATTCTGGATGTCCTATTGACGGCATGTGTTTGCTGAGATGAGACGGAAGTTTGAATAACTTACGACATATTTTCCAGGTGGCTATCGTATCACGCATTAGGAGGCAGGATCTAATGTCTTGTGAAATACTAGAAAATTTAGTATGTAAAAGGGCCAATAGATTCCATGGAAAGGCCAGCGCAGCTTCCACCTCCGTGTTGGAATAAAAGGACATATTCTTGACCCAGTCTAAACAATGTCTGAGATTGCAGGCAAGGTTATACATTCTCACGTCTGGGAGATTAATACCACCTGATCTTTTAGGGAGCATAAGCTTCGCCAATGCTATTCTGGGTTTTTTGTTTGCCGAAATAAATCTCGAAAATCCAGCCTGGATTATTCTGACGTCCGACAGCTTTAGCAGCAAGGGGATGGTTTGGAGGGGATATAGGAGTTTGGGGAAACTCATCATTTGTATTAAATGACACCTAGCTAGAAGGGAAAGGGGGAGTTTCTTCAAGATTAGGTATCTTCAAGATGAGGGGGGATGGGGTAGTTTAAGTAGTATCGCTTCCCTGGGGATTTCACTATGTAAATTCCGAGATATTTAATTGATTTTTCGGCAATATGTATGGGGTGCCCATGTGTTCAAATGAGACAGGTTGTGGGTTGGTGGCTACTCTCAGAAGCTCTGATTTGGACCCATTAATTTTAAATCCTGTAAAAGTTTGGAAGAGCTGTAGCTGGTCAAACAGTTGTGGGAGGTCTCTCTCAGGTTGGCTAAGGAAAAAAATTATATTGTCTGCAAAGAGTGCTAATTTTTGCTCAAGCGATTTAACCCGTATGCCTTCAAAGGTAGGGGAAGTAAGAAGGAATCTGGTAAGGGGCTCAATAGCCAAATTGAACAGGTATGGGAAGAGGGGGCACCCCTGTCTGGTTCCCCATTGCAGAGAGAATGGTCTAGACAAGAACCCAGGAAGGCAGATCTGCGCCTCTGGATTGCTGTACAGGGTATGGAGGAAAGTACGAAATGGTCTGGTAAGACCAATCTTGTCAAGTACTAAGTTAAGCCAGCCCCAGTGTACCCTATCGAAGGCCTTCTCAGTATCGATCATGACTAAGGCTGAAAAGGGATGCTTCTGTGGGAATCTTTTCACTTCGTCAAGGACCAACAGGACGTTCCTAATGTTAGATATTGCAGACCTCCCTTGAACAAAACCTACCTGATGGGGACCAATCAATTTGGGGATCAGAGGGGCTAAGCGGTCTGCCAGAATCTTGGAAAGTAATTTAAGGTCTAAATTGATTAGGGAGATGGGGCGGTAGGAGGAGGCCTGAGAAGGGTCTTTCCCTGGTTTTGGTATTATTTTTATATAGGCTGTGTTCATGGACTTGGGGATGGGGAGCCCCGATAAGTAGGCATTAAATAGTGATAAAAGAGTTGGGGTTATCTGGGTTTTTAATGTCTTAAAAAATTCCCCGGTGAAGCCATCTGGTCCAGGTGCTTTATTCATTTTTAGATTAGTTATTGCAGATTCAAGTTCAGGGGCGGAAATAGGGGATCCTAGCACTGACACTTCCTCTGTCGAGAGGTGTGGGATCTTGATTTTACTTAACCATTCATGGGAGTGCATTTTATCCAGGTGCTCAGCAGCATAGAGCATTTGATAAAAGTAACGGAGAATCTCCATCACCTTCCCGCCCTCCGTTTTGATTGTTCCATCCCAGTCTCTCAATGAAGGAAGAGAAGGTGGAGAGTGATGGCCTTTTGCAAATTTGGCTAGCAATCTCCCTGGCTTGTTGCCATAGCAGAAAAGCTTGGCTTCACTTTTTGACTTGTATAATCGTTCTCTTTTTTCCAACCAGTGCTCGTAGTCCCATTTGGAGGTCTGCCAATTAGTTTTAGTTTCAGGAGAAAGGCAGGTCGTAAAAGAAATGTAGGCTTCACGTAATTTGTTTGCATAATGGTTAATTTTGGTTGTAAGTTGTTTTTTAAGACTGGACATGTGTTCAATCAGCTTACCCCTAATGACCGCCTTAGAAGTGTCCCAATAAAGCTGTGTGTGGTCCTGATGGGCTTCATTATATGAGTGGTATTCCAACCACCAGCCTTGAAGGGTTAGTTGGAATTCCTCGTCCTTAGCTAGGAACGTGGGGAATCTCCAAATAAAATCAGTTCCTCTAGGGAATCTATCAATGGCAGTAAGGATGACAGGGGAGTGGTCCAAAATGAGCAAGTCGCCGATTTGTGGATCCTCCGCCCTGGGTAGAAGTCCCCCAGAGACAAAGATATAGTCGATCCGGGACCATGTATTATGTGGGTGGGAGTAATACGAGAATTCTCTGCCCTCTGGGTTACGAGCACGCCATACGTCCCAAATGTCTAGTTTGTTAGCAAACTTCGCTAGGTAGAAGCACTTGGACCTCTGAGTAATCTTCATGGGCAAAGAACTCCTCGTGTCTTCCTGGAAATGCATGAGTGAGTTAAAGTCGCCTCCCAGTATCTTTTTTTCCACAGGGTCCCCAAGTAGAATTCATTCTTCTCCCTTGGGTAGTGTGCAATGCGACCTCACTTTCTTCTATCATGAATATAGGTGCAAAGAGAGAAAACAGTGACATTTACAGAAATGGGTCGGTCCCGGACTAATGTGGCTTAATTGGCGTAAGCAAGAGAAATACAAAATAAAACAAAACCACGTTGGTCTCCCCACATTCTTGAATAATGAAGAAGCAGATGGGAGAATTAGGGGAGTTAGGAGAACCCCCTGAACTAAGTATGACTTATAGCGGCTAAGTTAAAGTCTTAACTACTAAGACTGAGCAGTCCCCTACTGCAGGAGAACCCAATGATTAGTTCTGAAGGAATGACGTTTCAGGGTGTAGCACTCCTCCAATGAGGGGAGTGATTAATCTGGTCTGACATCCATGCTGTCATTTTGGAGGCCTGACGTTTTTTCTGCTCCTTGGGGTTCGCGGTACGAGAAGAGTGTGAAGGACAAGGTTCATCATCCAAAGAACGGGGTTTGTCCCTGGTGGTGAAGGAGAAACTTGATGGCGGATGGGAGCGGTTGGAAGCAGAAGGGGAAGGTGATTATGAATGTCTCCTATTGCCTTTGTCTAAAAAGCTTTGCGCCTCCTCCGGAGAATGGAATGTTGAGATGCTGCTGCTTTTGTGGAATATATTTTGGATCGCCGGGTAGGGCAGGGTGAATTTTATTTTTTAACGAAACAAAGGCTGAGCAGATGGGAGAAAATGTTCTGCGCTTTCGGACTACTTCTGCCGAAAAGTCTTCAAAGACTAATATTTTCCTGCCTCTGAGGATAAGGTCAGATTGGAGTCTTCGGAAGGCACGTAGAATCGCTACTTTGTCCGTAAAGTCGAGAAATTTGGCAATAATCTGGCATGGGCAATCAGGGAGTGGTGGCGGTCTGTCAGAGCGTGAGGAGGATTTGGCGCCGCTTAAGTCAGGACCAATTCGGTGCGCCCGTTCGACCTTACAGGGACCTCTCAATCCTAAGGCTTCGTGTAAATCCCTTTCACATAGGTTTATTAGCTTGCTTGCTGGGATCTCCTCAGAAACACCGATAATTCGCCCGCTGTACCTTAAGAGCCGGCCGGTCAGTGGTCCGACTCTGCAGGATCTCGCCCGAAGGACTCCAGGTGTGTCTCCCTGGTGGAGGTCAGATTGAGGCGTGGAGCTGCTGCACCAAGGGAAGCGGTTCGAGTCCTTCCCGGCGTCTCTGTCTGGCTGCTGCTCGCTAGGGAGTCACTCCGGCGTGCACTTTTGCGGGCTTTTTGTTCCCCACTCGTACGCTCCTTGCTAAGCTAGTGGCTTAACGGAACGTCCAGATCTGGGGGCCTACGTCCAATGTGGGCTGCGTGTGGGCTGGTATTGGTGGGTTTAAGTTGGCCAGTTTGCCCCGGTGTCCAGGAGCTCCCTTTCTAGTGTCCTAGCATGATGGCGCCGGAACCGGAAGTCCAAATAAATCTTTTTAATCACGAGGGCAAACAACTTGTCTTCCAGCAATCGACATTCCATCGCAACAGAATCGATGCAAATCCCTAAAAAATTAGGTGAGGTGGTCAGAGCCTCAGTCTTGTCCGTGGCCAACGGAATTCCAAACTGGCCAGCCACCCACTGCACCGAAGCCGACAGCGACCCGCAAACCGCTGAGTCCACCGGGCCAACACAAAGAAAGTCATCCAAATAGTGAATAATTGACGACACCCCGGAAACGTCCTGAACCACCCACTCCAAAAATGAACTAAACGCTTCAAAATAGGAACAAGAGATTGCACAACCCATTGGTAAACACCGATCAACAAAGAACGACCCGTCCCAAAAACACCCGAGCAACCGGATGCTTTCCGGGTGAACCGGCAGCAGCCGGAAAGCGGATTCAATGTCCGTCTGGCCATGAGAGCCCCCTGGCCATAACGGTGCACCCACCGTACCGCCGCATCAAATGACGTGTGAACCACAGAACAAAGCTCCAGGTCAATACCATCATTGACCGATAACCCCTTTGGGAAGGACAAATAATGGATCAAATGGAACTTATTGGGCTTCTTCTTTGGAACAACACCCAACGGGGAAACCACCAGGTCGGGAACCGGCAGCTTCCCAAACGGACCTGCCATCCTGCCCAAGGAAACCTCCCTGGCCAATTTTTCCGAGACCACCTCAGGCTGGAGTAAAGCAGAACGTAAATTTTTTGTAGAAAAAAGGACCACGTGCGCAGGGGCAGGGATACGAAAACCCTCCGTCAAGCCCTCCCTAAGCAATAACGCCGCCTTCTGGTCAGGGAATCTACTTAGTTACTGCACCATCGCTGCTACCCTCACCGGCGTCTCCCCTCTGCTGAAGACCAGAACCCCTGCCCTTTCCCTTACGCAGGCATTGAGCGGCTCCGTGTTAGCCCGGGCTGCACACTGAACAGATGTGCTTGAAACAGCAGCCGCTACCAAATCTGCACTGGTTCTCATTAAATTGCCAGCAGACCCCGGTCTTATTCCCACCCTGAGATGCCCCTCCGGAAGACCCAGCGCCCGTCTGGTGCCCAGAGCCACCAGATCCTCCCTGAAAGGAGTGGCCATAACGGGTCGGGGCCATCACCTTCAGCCCCAACCGGATATCTTTATGGTCCCATCGTATGGAGGGGCGAACTGCTATGCGCTGTCGGAACTGCTCATCGTACCGGAGCCAAGCCTGACCCCCATAGACCCGCCAAGCCTCTCCAATCTCATCCAGATAACAGAAAAGGGCGGAGCAGTGCTCCAGCGTCTTCTCCCCTATGACACTGGCCAGAATTTCAAACGCCCGCATCCAATTCTGGAACGTCTGGGGGATCAACTGCCACCTCCGTTTTTTGTCCTCCTCTTTCTTACTTTCATCCCATTTCCCTTTGTCCAAATTAAATTTTTCCAGAGGGAGAAGTGAAAAGTTTTCAACGTATTTGTCCTGCCAAATCTTTTCCTTCACCTCCTTCTTTAAGTGAGCCTAGAGGACCTTCGGAATACACGTACACCTCTCCTTTTGCCCTGTCATCCAAGCGAACACGTCTCCCTTATCCTGCTCCGTCTGCACTGACACGGTCACACCCGACCCCCTACACTGGGAACTAGTGCTAGCGCCCACCCCCCCAGCTAGAAAAAGGACCCCGGCCGCCACCGAGGGTATTACTTGGCCCCACGCCGACACCGGAGACACCTGCCCAACCGACCCCGCTGGGACCGGAAATCGCGCCAGGAATTCCCTGAAGCTACCCGCCAACTCCTGCCAAGTAGGACCCGAACTAACCCCCAAGGGATCCCGCCCCCCAATTGACCCTTGAGACAACAACACAGACAGACATGAACAAGACATGGAGAAGGACTCACCAGACTGTGCAGGAGCTGTGTTCCCGCCAGCCGTACCGACCGATCCCTGAAGAGAGATGTCTCTCGAACACTGGTCCCTGCCAATGTCCCGCACCAAGGTCTCCGAAGCCTCCTGGTGCCGAGCCGTGTGGACCACAGATCTGATCTGTGTCACCGGATCCAACGGGGGAAGACCCAATGCCGATGTACCATGGAACTCACAGGCTGTCCCGTCGACTGAACCAGCCGACTGCTGTCCGTCCTCCCCACCGGACAACGTCCCAATGTCGTCAACCACCGTTGCTTTACCAGATGACTGCACAGTCTGCCAACGACTCCTGGCGGACCCCTCAACCGGTCCTTCACCGGGTGGGCCAGCCACCACCACCGGGATCACTCCGCCTGAAGCCACAGCAGAAACCACACTGAGGCTATGGTGATGCGTGCTGCGCCCCGCTGGGGGTAAATTCAGGGCCCAATCATGTCGGAGGGTGTACCCGACGCCTAGGTTGGGGTTGGGATGGGGTGCAACTGTGTCAAGATGGAGGAATCCCCCCCCCCCTATCACTCCCTGCACCTGGTCCCGGAGCCAGGCCGACCCCTGATTCCCCGCCGCTCTTCTGAGCTGCTCCAGCAGCTCCTCAACTCCCGACATCACTGACCGGCCACTTAAGAAATGCTGGGCAGCAGGAACAGAGAGCGAGCAACCAGACTCTTTCGCTCCTGGCCGCGTGACTGCTCCCGCACCGCGCGGGGCGCGGACTTTATACCCCGCCACCCGCGCGGCGCACATAACCCTCTCGCACCTCGCGCCGGGTCATGTGGGGCCTCCCCTCCAAGGGCTCCGCCCCCATGTCCGGTCCCGGTCTGGTTGCAAATCTCACAAGACTGTCGTTTTAGGCACACCTTCTCACCCTTTCTTTTGTGCCCATGCACTCGTGGGAGGCAGTGCGGACAAACAGAGTGTTTGTCCACAGGGTGGATCAAGTGCTAGCTAAAGCTATATCCTTGACAGTTCTGTCATACTGTCATGGCAGCCCCCAGAGATAACTAGACTTCTTTATGATGTCATTGCCTCTGGCTGCAGAGTGCTCCATAGTGACATGTGTAGGGGTCCGTCTATGGAAAACTTTTGTATCTGCAGAGGTCAGCCATTTTGTTCTTGAAGGTTGTGGGGGCTGCCATCTAGTTTTCAAATGGGACTTTCGATTTCTGCACAACAAATACATTTTCCAGGCCACAAGAAGCAGAAAACAGTGTATGGAATAGTCGTTAATCACCCACAAGAGCTGCGGATAGCTACCACAAATTGTATTTTTCTTGCTTTGTGACTGTTCTTAGTGAAATGCAGCATTAGCATTTGGAACATAATTGGGGACTTTGTCCCCAAATATTGCAAAGAGTACCAAAATTTTAGTTTGCTACACAGATATTAGATTTCTACATCCCAAGAAAATTGCATGAGCGGTCGGATGTGGACAACCAAATCAATCTGAGCAAAAATCCTTGAGAGAAGCCTAGGAGTAAGGAAAATGATGGAACCTATGGTCATGGTGCATGCTTCTGGTAAGTTAATCCCATGAAATAGTCTTATCACTTATTTGATTGGGTGACAGATTTGTAGTAGAAGCAGCGTTAATTTTGCGCACCAGCAATCAGCCTCGATAAGCTGTGCCTGAAAGTTTTAGAGCAAGGCTTCTGAGGTGGACTCTGTTTGCATGGTAGAGGGCAACCCTAGCAACCCTAATTTTTCTCACATGGCCTTGTTCTACTAAAGCACTGAAGTTCTGGTCCCCTTGAGTGGTACAATACGGGTGTTTGTTTGCTGTGATGATTGCTTGTCTCATTTTTTCAATCCCTTTTGTGCTCTTCAGAAGGTTGCAAATCTCACAAGACTGTCTTTTTAGGCACATGTACTGTAATAGGATGGAAATTATACAGTGTGTCTTATAAGATGTGATATAGAAATATGTATCTTATGCCTCATTAATATACCTTGTATCCAGTCTATATAAGACATATGTATATAGATTGTATCCAGTCTAATAGATCCCTGTGTATTTGCTGCAGCTGTCATGTCATTAGGGTCTATTTCTGCTCACAGTGTTTGACCTTGGTGACTCCTTCTTGACTGCTCAGTAGTTTAAAAGATGATTAGATGTTACTCCCCCCCACCATACAGATCATAGCTGATACTATTACATAATACTCAAGTATTATTATACCACCCCATGTATGGAGGCCAGATAATTATGAAGTCTGGTAAAGCTGACTAGACCACTTTAGACATAAGAGATACTAAGTTTGAGCATCTTGAGCGTTAAGGGAGACAGCTCTATAGGATAAAAAGGCTTCCTGTGCCATTGAGAGCTGAGCCTCGGCTGGGGCATGGCATGCGCCCAGCAAGCTGTGTCATCGTGCGAGATGGGTTGTACTTTGAGGTACAACAAGGGGCTCCCCGTTTTGTTGTGTGCAAGAACTATGCATCGATAACATCTGTAACTGCCAGCTAAGTATCATTCTATCTTAATTCTATTTCTCTATTTATGTAATAAACCTTTCATTTTATATATATATATATATATATATATATATATATATATATGGTCTGATTGTAATTAATTTCTTGCCCGCCATTCAATTACCCGCTTACAATTGGTGTCAGAAGTGGGATGGCGCTACAAAATTTTTTTACCAAAATTGGTTTTTAATTGGGGGGAAAGCAATGGAATAGGTTTTTGGGGTGGGATTTTAGTTTTTTGGGGGGGATGACAAAAATTTTGGAAAAGGGCCCCAAAGGGTTCCCCCCTGGTTTTGGTGGTAAAATTCCCAAAAGCCTTTTAAAGTCCCAAAATTTCCCAAAACGTCTTTTTGGGTTGGGGGGTCAAAACCCTTGGGGGGACGGGGGGGACAAAAAACCCCAGTCCGGTTTTTGTGAAAAAAAGAATTTGTAAAATGGTAAATTTTTTTAAAAAAAAGGGGCTTTTTAAAACCAAAAAAGCAGAAAATTTGGGGTTATTTTTTTGGGAACCTTTTCTTGGGGGGGGGCCGCGAGGGAAAAAAGGACACCCGGACAAGTAAACCTTAAAAGGGGGGGGGGTTTTTGAAAACCCCCGGGTTTGGTGGGTTTTAAAGAGGGGCAAAAAGGGGGAAAAAGCTAATAAACCAAAAAATTTTTTAACCCCCTTTAACTTAAAAAAACCCCCCCAAAAAAGGGGTTTTCAAATGTTTTTGGGTATATTTTACAAATATCGGGAAATGTTTTTAAAATTTTTCCCCCGGGGGATTTGTAAATTTGAAAGGGGGGAAAACATTTAAAAAAAGGGATTTTTTACGGACGTTTTTGTGGCCCTTCCTTCCGAAGGTAAAAAAATAAACGTTTTTTCCTTTTTATAAAACAAGGTTTAAAAAGAACAAAAAAATTTAAGGAAGGGGAAAACATTTTAAAAAAAACCCATTTAAAAAATCCCCTTGGGGTTTTTTTAAAATTAAAGGAAAAACTTTTTTAAATATTGAAAAGGATACCCTTTTAAAATTTGGTTACAGACAAAAAAATTTTGCTCAAAATTTGGGCATCATAAGTGCACCCTTTTTAAATTTTTTTTTTTTTTTTTGCCCTTTTTTTTCCCCCCGTTAATAACTCCTTTGAACCAGCACTTGTCTGGGTAGCAAGAATGGAAGCTGTTTTTCTAATAAAAATTTTTTTTCCCTAAGTTATTTTACCTGGGTTTGGGGAAAGAAAAAAAAACCCTTTTGTTTATTTTTTTTAGGAGCAAAAAAAAATTTTCTTGGCACAATGGTTTTTGTATAATTTGTTAGCGCTAAAAACGGTGCAAAAGGGAAAAAAATGCAGAAAATTATTGGCAGGGGAAGGTTTTTAAATTTTTTTTTGTCAAAATAAACACTTGGGGGATAAAGGTTGTGGGTGGTTTCTGAAAGGGCTTGTATAGTCCATGGGCCACTTGGGTAAAAGGAAAAATGAGTTTGGTGTTTTTTTTTTCCTTTTTTCCTGACCCTGTAAGGTGGGATTCCCCAAGAATAAATGCTTTTTTGGGAATTGGTTTTTGTTCCCCATCAACTAGGGGTGGTCCCAAAGTCGTTTTGTGGGGGCCTGTTAAGTTTCAAATTAAAACCCCCCCCCCGATTTGGGGGGTAATTTGGTTTTAATCTTTCTGACTTAAATTTAAAAGTATCCTTGTTTACTGTGTTTAAGGTTTAAAAGCTTATAATAAGGGGAAAAAAATGCTTATTTTTTAAAGTTGGGGGGCCCGGGCTAAATTGGGGTCTTCATGGAGAGATCCTCTCCCCCCTTTTAAAAATGTCCTTGTGGGAAACGCCCGTAAAAGCAATTTAAAAACAAAACACAACCATTAAAATTTTAAATTCAAAATTTTAAAATTTTAAAAATCTGGTGATATCAAATGCCAAAGGAAAAAAGTAAAAATGATAAACTTTGCATGTGTAACTAACCAACAGCAATGAAAAATTTTAAAAATAATAAAATAATTACTTCAAGAGCCGTCCGAAAAACTTCTGTGCTTGGCCCCTTACAAGAAAACACAGGTGATTTACCCGCTGACCCTGGAAAAAAAGCTAAATTTTTTTAAATTTCATGAAGGGAAAATGAGTGTTTCTTTTCTGTATAATGTTAAAAACTGTTTCCCTTTTTTAAAAACTGTTCCCCTATAGAGAAAAAGGGGGCCCGAGCAGTTTTCCATGAAGTAAAAACATATTTCAGGGTTAAAATTGAATAAAGAAAAAATACAACACCCAAAATGAATACATGAATTAAAAAAAAGACCGAATGAGATCGTTTTTACCCAGCACTGATTTTATTGGGCGAGGCAAGTGTGGGGAAGAGCATGGAGGTTTTTGAGGGAAACTATCGGGAAGGGTAACGCTAAACATATTCCCGGGTGGAGTAGGAATTTATTTATATAGAAAAAAACATTAAAGGGGTTTTTTTAAAAAAAAAGCCCGGGGGGGAAATTTTTTCCCTATCTTGTGGTTTTAAATAAATTTAAATTTTATTTTGGGTTTTTGCCTAATTTAGAAAAATAGGTAACATTATTTTGGGGTTTTTTTCTGAAAAAGGTTAATTCTGGGAAAAAAAATAAAAAAATGTGAACACATGCATTTGGCCCCAATAAAGAACAGGGGAAAAACCCGATAAAATAACTAAGAGGGATGGTATAAAAAGGTTATTAAAACTATATGTTTTTCGCACGATAGGTTATAAAAATTTAAATAGTACTGCTTTTGATTTTTTAATTTATGATGTTGTGGCACGTCTAGCAGAAAAGGTTTGTTTTTATTTCCCAATTGCCAATATAAAGTCTTGTAAAGATCTTTAAACTAACACAATGTTTTTTTATTTCTTGCTAGGCAAAAAATCCAAAGGCCCAAAAGGGGTTTCAGTTTAAATTTTAAAAGAATTTGGGCAAAAACAAGTGGATAAATTTTTAACCCTGTGACATTCTTTTTTAAAGGGGTGGTGAAAATCAAACAGGGTGTGACTGAGATCAAAACAAAGTTTCCCCCCCCTCACTGTGAAAAACTGCAGGGGAAAGGAAATTTACTGGGATTTTAAGAGTTTAAGTTCTATTTTTTTGGATTTTTCATTTTCATATTTGCAGAAATTTTAAAAAGAGCCCGAAGGAAACCGGGTTTGATGTTTCCCCAAAAGCAAAGCGACACGGCCATTTTATGGGGGGCCCGCCAAAAAACCAAGCGAACCCCCCCCCCCAAAAGGGGGTCTCAAAAAGCCAAGCACCCCCCCCCCCCCCCGATGGATGTCTTCAAAAGTCAAGCGAAAGGGCCCTAAGATTTTTTGGGTGTCTTTCCAAAGATGCCCAAAAAAAGTCCGTCTACAGATTGGGTGTCTTTGGAAGTTTGCGCGATGGGCCAATTTTCGGGCCCGACCACCCACCCATGCGCCCCGCAAATGCCCAGAAAAGGGGCCTTAAAAAAACTGCAATTTTCGTCATGTCTGCACCCCCCGTCCCCAATAAAGGAAAAAAATTTGGGGGCAGGCTTTGAAAAGGGGGGGGACAAAAACCTCCCTTTGGGGCTGTTCTTTTTGGGTCAAAACCGGGGGGGAAAACTTGGGGAAATAAACCCCTCGGTTTTTTCCCCGCACCAGAAGACCCAAGAATTTCTGGGGCTGAGAAAATTTTTCAAGAGAGACTTTTAAAAATTCGCTGTGACCGTCAAATCCTAAGGGGTTTTTTTTTGTAAATGACCCCAAAGGGAAAAATATAGCAAGTGATTTCATAATATTGGTTTCCAAAGATAACAAATTTTCCAAAAAAAAAAAATGATAAATCCCTAGTCACATCTATTTAAAACCCAAAGGGGGGAGTGTAATGGGTGGAAATTATACCGTTTGTCCCTTTTAAAATGTGATATAAAAAATAAAGTATCTTTTGCCCATTAATATACCCTTTTATCCAAATCTATATAAACATATGAAAATTTGATTTTTTATCCATCTAAAGATCCCCTGTGTATTTGTGCACTGGGCCCTGTCCCTTTTGGGTTATTTTCCCGCTCACAGTGTTTGACCTTGGGGACCCCTTCCCTTTGGCTGCTCCCCCTAAATTCAAAAGATGATTAATGTTACCTTTCCCCCCCCCCAACAGATCATAGCTGATACTATTTCATAAAAGCTCAAGTATTATTATACCGCACCATGTATGGAGGCCAATTAATTGTGAAGTCTGGTAAAGCTGACTAGACCACTTTAGACATAAGAGATACTAAGTTTGGGCACCCTGAGCGTTAAGGGAGACAGCTCTAACTAAGATAAAAAGGCTTCCTGTGCCATTGAGGGCTGAGCCTCGGCTGGGGCATGGCATGCGCCCAGCAACCTGTGTCATCGTGCGAGATGGGTTGTACTTTGAGGTACAGCAAGGGGCTCCCCGTTTCACTGTGTGCAAGAACTATGCATCGATAACATCTGTAACTGCCAGCTAAGTATCATTCTATCTTAATTCTATTTCTCTATTTATGTAATAAACCTTTCATTTTTTATATATATATTGTCTGATTGTAATTAATTTCGTGACCGCCATTCAATCACCCGCTTACACGTACTCACCCTTTATTATGTGCCCATGCACTCATGGGAGACAGTGCGGACAAACACCCTGCACAGGATGGATCAAGTGCTATCTAAAGCTATATACTGTCATGGCAGCCCCCAGAGATAAACAAAGTTCCTTTATGATGTTATTGCCTCTGGCTGCAGAGTGCTCCATTGTGATATGCACAGGGTTCTGTCTATGCAAAACCTTTGTATTTGCAGAGGTCAGCCATTTTGTCCTTGAAGGTTGTGGGGGCTGCCATATTGTTTTCAAATGAGACTTTCGATTTCATCACAACAAATACATTTTTTCAGGCCACAAGAAGCAGAAAACAGTGTATGGAATAGTTGTTAATCACCCACAAGAGCTGCGGTTAGCTACCACAATTTGTATTTTTCTTGCTTTGTGACTGTTCTTACTGAAATGCAGTATTAGGATTTGGAACATAATTGGGGACTTTGTCCCCAACTAATGCAAAGAGTACCAATATTTGAGTTTGCTACACAGATATTAGATTTCTGCAACCCAAGAAAATTGCACGAGCGGTCGGATGTACACATCCAAATCAATGTGAGCAAAAATCCTTGAGAGAAGCCTAAGGGAAAGAAGCCTGATGGAACCTATGGTCATGGTGCATGCTTCTGGTAAGTTAATCCCATGAAATAGTCCTATCACTTATTCGATTGGGTGACATATTTGTAGCAGAAGCAGCGTTAGGTTTGTGCACCAGCAATCAGTCCCGATAAGTTGTGCCTGAAAGTTTTAGAGCAAGGCTTCTGAGACGGACTCTGTTTGCATGTTAGAGGGCAACCCTAATTTTGTTCCCATGGCCGTGTTCTACTAAAGCACTGAAGTTCTGGTCCCCTTGAGTGGTGCAATACAGGTGTTTGTTTGCTGGGGTGATTGCTTGTTTCGTTTTTTCAATCCCTTTAGTGCTCTTCAGCGGGTTGCAAATCTCACAAGACTGTCTTTTTAGACATACCTTCTCAACCTTTCTATTGTGCCCATGCACTTGTGGGAGGCAGTGCGGACAAACACCCTGCGCAGGGTGGATTAAGTGCTATTTAAATCAATATCCTTGATAGTTCTGTCATGCTGTCATGGAAGCCCCCAGATAAACTATGCTCCTTTATGATGTCATTGCCTCTGGCTGCAGAGTGCTCCATTGTGGCACGCGCAGAGTTCCATCTATGCAAAACCTTTGTATTTGCAGAGGTCACCCATTTTGTTCTTGAAGGTTGTGGAGGCTGCCATCTTGTTTTATACTGAGTCTTTTAATTTCCGAACAACAAATACATTTTCCAGTCCACAAGAAGCAGAAAACAGTGTATGTTAATCATGCACAAGTGCTGTGGAGAGCTACCACAATTTGTATTTTTCTTGCTTTGTGACTGTTCTTAGTGAAATGCAGTATTAGGATTTACCATATGTAACCCCCCAAACAGGGCCGCCATCAGAAATTTCCGGGCCCCATACAGGTGAAGCATCTGCCCCCCCCCCCACGTCAACCCCGCCCTCTGCCAACCCCATCGCCCCGCCCCCACGTCAACCCCACCCTCTGCCAACCCCATTGCACGCCCCCATGTCAACCCCACCGCCCACCTCCACGTCAACCCCACCCCTTGCCACCCCCTCCGCCCCGCCCCCACTCACCCCCAGCCCCCCCCCGCCTCTCTCACACACACACAGCCAATCCGTGTCACACACACACACAGACCACCCCCCGGGTCACACACACACAGCCCCCCCCAGTGTCACACACACACAGTCCACCCAGCCTCACACACACAGCCCCCCACAGCCTCACACACACACACACAGCCAATCCGTTTCACACACAGACCACCCCCAGTGTCACACAAACAGACCCCCCCCCCGGTGTCACACACACACAGACCCCCCCCCAGTGTCACACACACAGCCCATCCCAGTGTCACACACACAGCCCCCCCCAGTGTCACACACACACACACCCCCCCAGTGTCACACACACAGCCCATCCCAGTGTCACACACACACAGCCCCCCCAGTGTCACACACACACAGACCCCCCAGACTCACACACACACACAGACCCCCCCAGTGGCACACACACAGACCCCCACAGCCTCACACACACACAGACCCCCCCAGCCTCACACACACAGCCCCTCCCAGCCTCACACACACAGCCCCCCCAGCCTCGCACACACACAGCCAATCCGTGTCACACACACACACACAGACCACCCCCAGTGGCACACACACAGTCCCTCCAGTGTCACACACACACAGCCCCCACCCAGCCTCACACACAGCCCATCCCAGTGTCACACACACAGCTCCACCCCAGTGTCACACACACACAGACCCCCCCAGCCTCACACACACACACACACACCCCCCCCCCCCAGTGTCACACACACACAGCCCCCCCCCAGTGTCACACACACACACACCCCCCCAGTGGCACACACACAGACCCCCACAGCCTCACACACACAGACCCCCCCAGCCTCACACACACAGCCCATCCCTGTGTCACACACACACAGCCCATCCCAGTGTCACACACACAGCCCATCCCAGTGTCACACACACACAGACCACCCCCAGTGTCACACACAGCCCCTCCAGTGTCACACACACACAGACCCCCCCAGCCTCACACACACACACAGACGCCCCCAGCCTCACACACACAGCCCATCCCAGTCTCACACACACACAGCCCATCCCAGTGTCACACACACAGCCCATCCCAGTGTCACACACACACAGACCATCCCAGTGTCACACACACAGCCCATCCCAATGTTACACACACACAGACCACCCCCAGTGTCACACACACAGCCCCCCCAGTGTCACACACACACAGCCCCCCCAGCCTCACACACACACACAGCCCATCCCAGTGTCACACACACACAGCCCCCCCCAGCCTCACACACACACAGACCCCCCCAGCCTCACACACACACAGACCCCCCCCAGTGGCACACACAGACCCCCACAGCCTCCCACACACACAGACCCCCCCAGCCTCACACACAGCCCCCCCAGCCTCACACACACAGCCCATCCCAGTGTCACACACACAGCCAATCCGTGTCACACACAGCCCCCCCCAGCGTCACACACACAGCTCCCCCCAGTGTCACACACACAGCCCCCCCCAGTGTCACACACACAGACCCCCCAGTGTCACACACAGAGACCCCTCCAGCCTCACACCCCCACACAGACCCACCCAGTGTCACACACACAGACCCCCCCAGTGTCACACACACAGCCCCCCCAGTGTCACACACACAGCCCCCCCAGTGTCACACACACACAGACCCCCCCAGTGTCACACACACAGACCCCCCCCAGTGTCACACACACAGACCCCCCCCAGTGTCACACACACAGCCCCCCCCAGTGTCACACACACAGCCCCCCCAGTGTCACACACACAGCCCCCCCCAGTGTCACACACACAGACCCCCCCCAGCCTCACACACACACAGACCCCCCGAGCCTCACACACACAGACAGACCCCCCAGTGGCACACACAGACCCCCACAGCCTCACACACACACAGACCCCCCCAGCCTCACACACAGCCCCGCCCCCAGCCTCACACACACAGCCCAGCCCAGTGTCACACATACAGCCCCTCCGTGTCACACACACAGCCCCCCCCAGTGTCACACACACAGACCCCCCCAGTGTCACACACACACAGACCCCTCCAGCCTCACACCTACACACAGACCCACCCAGTGTCACACACACAGACCCCTCCAGCCTCACACCCACACACAGACCCACCCAGTGTCACACACACAGCCCCCCCCAGTGTCACACACACACCCCCCCCCAGTGTCACACACAGCCCCCCCCAGTGTCACACACACAGACCCCCCCCAGTGTCACACACACACAGACCCCCCCCCCAGTGTCACACACACACAGACCCCCCCCAGCGTCACACACACAGACCCCCCCAGTGTCACACACACAGCCCACCCCCAGCGTCACACACACAGACCCCCCCAGCCTCACACACACACAGCCCCCCCAGCCTCACACACACAGACAGACCCCCCAGTGGCACACACCCAGACCCCCACAGCCTCACACACAGACAGACCTCCCCAGCCTCACACACACAGCCCCCCCCGCCGCACACACACAGCCCAGCCCAGTGTCACACATACAGCCAATCCGTGTCACACACACAGACCCCCCAGTGTCACACACACACAGACCCCTCCAGCCTCACACCCACACACAGACCCACCCAGTGTCACACACACAGACCCCCACAGCCTCACACACACAGACCCCCCCCAGTGTCACACACACAGCCCCCCCAGTGTCACACACACAGACCCCCCCAGTGTCACACACACACACAGACCCCCCCCCCCCAGTGTCACACACACAGACCCCCCCCAGTGCACACACACACAGACCTGCCCATCCCAGTGTCACACACACACAGACACCTACCAGCCTCAGGGGGTGGGGGTCGCTGGGGCAGATGGTGGCTTCACTGGGGCCCCACATTACCTCAGAGTGTGAGGGGGCCGCGCTCTTTCCATACAGCTGCAGCAGCGTCTGTCACCTCCTTCCTGTTCTCCAGCAGCTCCTGTGATCGTAGTCGGCCACTCCTCCCTCTGCCGGCAGATGTCACTGAAGCCCCGCCTACAGGCAGAGGGGGGCGGGGCCAACTTTGATCACAGGAGCTGCTGGAGAACAGGAAGGAGGTGACAGACGCTGCTGGAGCTGTAAGTAAAGAGCACGGCCCCTCCTCAAACACAGAGCTGCGCGGGCCTCCTCCTGAGACACCGAGAAAGAGGAGGGCCCAGCTGCTCCGGTCAGCGCGCAGGAGGAGTGCGTGCATGTCATCAAGCGCAGCTGTGACCGGACACGCAGCACGGGCCCCCCTCAGCGTCGCCGGGCCCCAGCCATACACAGCGGCGCAGCACCGCCCTCATCATGGTACAGAGAACAAGCCTATGGCCTGTTCTCTGTACTATTACTATGAAGCAAGGGGGCGGTACCTGCCGGTGGCGGCGGGCCCCCCCTTGCTTCACAGACCGGCCGGGCCCGGTGCAGGAGTAATGCCTGTACCCCCCTAATGGCGGGCCTGACCCCAAATGGAAGCAATGCATACAGTGGATGCTATAGAAAAAGGCTTTCACTCTTCTTTCCCAGACATGCATTGGGCTTCACTACACAGCAGCCCTGGTTTGGTGACATCACAGGAAGAGGGGAGAGAGAGTAGGAGGAGGAGCTTGGAAGAGGCAGAAGTGTGGAGACTACAGAGGAGAGTTTTCCCCAGTGTGCCCTGAGAGGATACCGGCTAGTCTGTGGGCAGCCTGTCAGCTGCAGAGCCCCAGCTTCCCACCCAGGAGAATCCTGCCTCCCCTGCCAGGGCACCCAGCGCCTGAATGTGACAGCTGCCGGATGGAGCCCAGTGCAGTGCTGATATGAAGAGTGAGTAGACGCTGGCAGGACTTGGTTGATCAGAAGTTGTACATTTGGGGTGTGGATTGTTCTGCAGGTGCTAAGGCTGAAATCTCCAAGTGCACCAATGTTCGCAAAAGAGCTCCAAAGACAGCGGCAACTAGGCCCCAACAGTTTAACTGACACGGAACTGCGGCGGCCATTTTGATTGCACTCAC
This sequence comes from Phyllomedusa bahiana, assembly GCA_025379985.1. Classification (NCBI taxonomy): domain Eukaryota; kingdom Metazoa; phylum Chordata; class Amphibia; order Anura; family Hylidae; genus Phyllomedusa; species Phyllomedusa bahiana. Next base: position 25,749 of record JAODAL010002615.1, read on the forward strand.
TGTGACCCAAGGAGGTTGGCACATAGGGCTGTTACAGTGGACACACTGCTAAGATTCTGCCAAGACATAAGAGAGTAAAACAGGAAAAACTGTCATGGAGTCGCTAACAGAAGGAGACGTGTCCGATTGGTGTGAAAAGATGAGCATTGTAGAGGAACATAGCTTTGCTGTTTATGGTGAACTTATCAACACATCAGATGAACAGATATTGCAGATAGTGAAACGGCTTCATGAAATTGTCCAGCCTAAAGTGGCTGACCATTGGTGTGATCAAGTAAGGCGGTTGTCAGCAGCCCTAATTGTCACTGAAAGGGTTTTGGAAAGGGAATACTTTCCATCTGTTATAGCAGTGCCATCAGAACATAGCCGACAATGGAAGATCATCTGGCCTGTGAGGCCTGCAGTAGAGATTCTGCATCAAGAAGCAAACTCGCAACAGAGAAGACTAAGTAGATGTTTACCACCTACCCCGTCTGGGTCTAAGTCAAAAGAAACTTCTGCTACTGCTGATGTACTTATTGCAGCCATGGAACGGTTAGTCGGCCAATTCGCAAAGATACAGCCGGAGGGAGGCTATCGCCGTCTGAGAACATTCTCAGGTGCCACCCCTGCCCCAGCTGGAGAAGACAGGTATGCAACATGGAGAGATGTTGCCCTGCAGTATCTGGAAGAGTGGCAGTGCATGGATGCTGTAAAGAAGCAGAGAATAGTGGAGAGTTTGAAGGGTCCAGCTATGGAAGTGGTGCAAGCTGCTTGGCGGAGCAAGCCACTAGCAACTCATCAAGACTATATGGATGCTCTAGAAGATGCTTTTGGGTCCCCAGAAGATGCCACTGACCTTCTTTATAAACTCCGCACTACCTACCAAGATCCAGGTGAGAAGATGTCCGATTATCTCTACCGACTATTCTGGTTCACAGAATAAAGTCCAAAGGTGAGCTTAAGTGCAGAAATTGACCAATGCCATCTATATTAAGTACTGAAAGGAGCTTTTAATCAAGATCCCATTGTTCCAAGGCTGAGGTTCAGTGATAAAGAGAAGATTCCCCGTTCTTTCCACCAGTTATTAAAGGAAGTGCGACAAGAGAACTCTCGCAGCTAGAGAGCAGTCCTTGAAGAGAGTGACTAGTGTGGCTTTGAAATCTGAGGCAAGTTGGCGAGAGGAGGAGCTTCTGAAGATCATTGAGAAGCAGGGGGAACAAATTGCTCAACTTTTGACTGCTCAGGCTAAAGAAGTGGAAAAACTGAAAAAGGTTGCTGAAGCCAAAACAGCAAAACAACATATTCCAGAGAAGGCAATTGTTAGTGAGCATAGAGATGGATATATAAAGAGAGAGGGGTGTTTTGTCTGCGGGAACACTAACCACATAGCTAGATGGTGCCCAAAGAAGTGGAGTTCACAAAAGTCCTTATTTCCTTCCCATCACAAGAACAGGCTGTTGGGAAACGGGAAAGGGGGGCAGTAGAGTCCCTTACTGCAATGTCTCCAGTTGGGGGAGAACTTAGATGTGATGGAGTCACCGGGCGAGGAAGTAGCCACTATAGAATCTGAGCTTAACAGTCAAGAGTCAGGAGTCGAGGAGGGAGTCCCAGCAGTACACGTTCATCCCCAGCATGACACAAGACCACCCATGATGCTGACCTATGATAAGATTGGGCATAATACTGACATCCCCAGAGCCGTAAGCACTAAGTTTAGTGTCGTGTGGCCGTATTTTCCCTCACTTCCTGTAAGGCATGCTGATTTATGTGTGTCTGATTGTGGTGTAAGTCTTCATTTCGTGCTTGGACACTTTCAGAGACTCACCAGGGGGAGAGTGTAACCCCCCAAAGGGAAGCAATGCATACAGTGGATGCTATAGAAAGAGGCATTCACTCTTCTTTCCCAGACATGCATTGGGCTTCACTACACAGCAACCCTGGTTTGGTGACATCACAGGAAGAGGGAGGAGAGAGTAGGAGGTGGAGCTTGGAAGTGGCAGAAGTGTGGAGACTACAGAGGAGAGAGGGCTCTGAGAGAGAGACTGAGATTTCCCCAGTGTGCCCTGAGAGGAGACCGGCTAGTCTGTGGGCAGCCTGTCAGCTGCAGAGCCCCAGCTTCCCACCCAGGAGAATACTGCCTCCCCTGCCAGGACACCCAGCGCCTGAATGTAACAGCTGCAGGATGGAGCCCAGTGCAGTGCTGATATGAAGAGTGAGTAGGCGCTGGCAGGACTTGGTTGATCAGAAGTTGTACATTTGGGGTGTGGATTGTTCTGCAATTGCTAAGGCTGAGATCTCCAAGTGCACCAACATTAGCAAAGAACTCTAACGACCACAGCAACTGGGCCCCAACAGTTTAACTGACACTGAACTGCAGCGGCCATTTTGATTGCACTCTCACTGTAATCCATTAGGAGAGGTTAACTGGTGGTATATTACTGTGGGATTACGTGTGTAGGCCACCACGTAAAAGAGAGACAGATCTATAACTCTATCAGTAGGGGGAGTATTTTATACTTAGTTATTGATGTTTTGATATGTTATGTGTTTCACTATATTTTCATGTTTGTAATTCTCCAAGTCCTATATCACCTATTAACCCTTTGAAATAAATCTGCCAAGAGTTTTATCCCCAACTCTGGGAGTGTGTACTGAGCTCAGACAGGGGTTTCCCGAATCGACCCCTGGCAGAAGAGGAACCACCTTTTCTGACTACCTGGAGAGCTAATACGAAGCTTCAGGTGGAGGCACTGTGTCATAGAGAGGTGAGAGCAACAGCACACCCTGCCCAAGGAGGTTGGCACAAAGGGGTGTTACACATATAATTAGGGACTTTGTCCCCAAATAAGGCAAAGTGTACCAAAATTTGAGTTTGCTACAGATATTAGATTTCTGCAACCCAAGAAAATTGCATGAGTGGTTGGATGTGCACATCCAAATCAATTTGAGCAAAAATCCTTGCGAGAAATCTAGGGGAAAGAAGACTGATGGAACCTATGGTCATGGTGTATGCTTCTGGTAAGTTAATCCCATGAAATAGTCTTAGCACTTATTCGATTGGGTGACAGATTTGTAGTAGAAGCAGCGTTAATTTTGCGCACCAGCAATTAGTCTAGATAAGTTGTGCCTGAAAGTTTTAGAGCAAGGATTCTGAGCTGGACTCTGCTTGCATTTTGTTCCCATTGTCGTGCTACTGAAGCACTGAAGTTCTGGTCCCCTTGAGTGGTGCAATACAGGCGTTTGTTTGCTGCGATGTTTGCTTGTTTCTTTTTTTCAATCCTTTTAGTGCTCTTCAGCAGGTTGCAAATCTCACAAGACTGTCTTTTTAGGCACACATACTCACCCTCTATTGTGTGCCCATGCACACGTGTGAGACAGTGCAGACAAACACCCTGCACAGGATGGATCAAGTGCTATCTAAAGCTATATCCTTGACAGTTCTGTCATACTTTCATGGCAGCCCCCAGAGATAAACTAGGCTGCTCTATGATGTCATTGCCTCTGGCTGCAGAGTGCTCCATAGTGACATGCGCAGGGATCTGTCTATGCAAAACCTTTGTATTTGCAGAGGTCAGCCATTTTGTTCTTCAAGGTTGTGGGGACTGTCATCTTGTTTTCATCTGGGACTTTCGATTTCCGAACAACAAATATATTTTCCAGTCCACAAGAAGCGGAAAACAGTGTACGGAATAATAGTTAATCACCCACAAGAGCTGTGGATAGCTACCATAATTTGTATTTTCTTGGTTTGTGACTGTTCTTCGTGAAATGCAGTATTAGGATTTGGCACACAATTGGGGACTTTGTCCCAAAATAGTGCAAAGAGTACCAAAATTTGAGTTTGCTACACAGATATTAGATTTCTGCAACCCAAGAAAATTGCACAAGCGGTCGGATGTGGACATCCAAATCTATTTGAGCGAAAATCCTTGAGAGAAGCCTCGGGGAAAGAAGACTGATGGAACCGAAGGTCGGGGTGCATGCTTCTGGTAAGTTAATCCCATAAAATAGTCTTATCACTTATTCGATTAGGTGACAGATTTGTAGTAGAAGCAGTGTTAATTTTGTGCACCAGCAATCAGTCTCGATAAGTTGTGCCTGAAAGTTTTAGAGCAAGGCTTCTGAGCTGGACTCTGCTTGCATGGTAGAGGGCAACCCTAATTTTGTTCCCATGGCCGTCTTCTACTGAAGCACGGAAGTTCTGGCCCCCTTGAGTGGTGCAATACAGGCGTTTGTTTGCTGCGATGATTGCTTGTCTCTTTTTCTCAATCACTTTATTGTTCGTCGGCAGGTTGCAAATCTCACAAGACTGTCTTTTTAGGCATACCTACTCACCCTTTCTTATGTGCCCATGCACTCCTGTCTGCGCAGGATGGATTAATTTCTATTTAAAGCTATATCCTTGACAGTTCTGTCATACTTTCATGGCAGCCCCCAGAGAAAAACTAAGCTCCTTTATGATGTCATTGTAAGGTGATTCGCTGGACCACCGCAAGCGATGGTAGTTAAGCCACGCCAGGGAGCGGAGTCTAAGTAGCCCCCGGTATTCACCAGAGCCCGCCGCAAAGCGGATGGACTTGCTGCAGCGCGAGGCTACCAGGTCGCTACCCCTGACGTGACTTGCTTGCGATGGCGGCCGGGGTATTGCGTGGTACAGAATCATAATCCAGAGGCGTAGTCAGGGACAGGCAGGAGGTCAGGGCAGGCGGCAAACAGGCAAGGTCGGGAAACGTAGCGTAACGGACTGGTACACGGGTTATCAGACAGGACTTCCAACACTCTCAAGACTTGCTAACGCACACCAACGAACTGGCAGAGCGTGCAGGGGGCGTGAACAATATATAGGACCAGCGTCCGACAAAGCAATTATCGGCGAGCTGGCCCTTTAAATCCAGAGAAGCCGTCGCGCGCGCGCCCTAAGCAGCGGGTACGCGCGCGGCGGCCGGCACAGGCAGGAGAAGGGAAACAGGAGCGAGGACGGGTATGTGACTAGGTGCCGCAGCCTGGGCTGCAGGGGTATGGTCGCGGGCCGACGACGGTACCCGCGCCGGACCCCCTTCGAGCAGGGGGGCGGCCGCGGGGGGCGCCGGCCCCCGCACCGGTGCCCATGACATTACCCCCCCCCCCCCCTTTAGGTCTTCCCCTCTTTTTACAAAATTTGGAGAGGAGGTCAGGCGACAGGTTGGCCTCAGGTTCCCACGAATGCTCCTCCAGCCTGAACCCCTTCCAGTCAATAAGAAAGAACCGTTTCCCCCCCAAATACTTAGGGCCTAACTTATAGCTGGGCACCTTGAAGCGAATATACTTGGCAGATAACCAAACCCTATCACCCGGCATAAATATGGGTGGAGGTCTACGGTACCTGTCAGCCTGGACCTTGGTGCAAGCGGAGGCCCGTAGAAGGGCCTGTCGTGTGACTAGCCAAAGTGCCTTGATTTCCCGCATCCACGGCAGGAACGTGACATGAGGTAGGGGATGTAGACCAAACACAATAAAAAAAGGAGAGGCTCCAGCAGACTCCGAATCTAGGGAATTATATGAGAATTCCGTCCAGGGGAGGAGGTTAGACCAGTTATCCTGACGGGCGGATACAAAATGCCGTAGGTAGGTGCCTAAAACTTGGTTAACCCTCTCTAACTGCCCGTTAGTTTGAGGGTGGTATGCAGACGAGAAGTCTAGCTGAACCTGCAACTGACCAAATAGAGCCGCCAGAATCTCGAAACAAACTGGACCCTCCTATCCGAGAGATATGCGATGGGAGACCGTGTAAACAAAAAATGTGATGAAAGAAGTGCTGGGCCACCTGGGGGGCAGAGGGCAACCCGGGCAGGGGAACAAAGTGAGCCATCTTCGAAAATCTATTTGTCACCACCCAGATGACAGTGTTTCCTGGGGGGCCCGGGAGGTCCGAAACAAAGTCATGGCTACATTGGAAAAGGGTCTTTTGGCCTGGGAAAGGCTGAAGCAGCCCCCAAACGGGTTGAGCGAGGGCTTTGTTAGGGCACGGGAGGTACAGGACGGGAAACAAGTCTTAACATCTTGGCGAGAGGGGGCCACCAATAATTGCGAGAGTTTAATTGCAGAAAAATTTTGTACTCCGGAGGCCAGGGGTTCGAGAAGAGTGTCCCCACTTCGGGATTCGAGGCCGATGGCAGGACGGCGTAGGTTTTCCCGGGGGTAGATTTGAAATCCAGGGGGGCCGTTCCGGAAAATTAGTGCGGGCGAAAGTGAAAAAAAAAAATCGAAGGGGCGAAAAAGGGAGAAGCCCCCTGGCTTGTCGGGGTTTTTAGCTTGACAATGAAGATAAAAGGGGGTTTTTTGTGATCGGTGAAGATCTCAATGGGATGGCGAGCCCCCTCCAGCAAGTGCCCCCATTTTATAGGGCTAACTTTATGGCCCAGTAGTTCGCGATCCCCAATGTATAATTTCACTCGGCGGGGGTAAAGGGTTTTTTGAGAAGAACCCCAAGAGCGCAGTTTCCCGAGGAAGTCTTCTGAAAGAGGACAGGCCTGCACCCAGAGGGGGTGTACACTTCAAGGCGAATGGACGTTGGGGTGTGGGCGAGACAGGAGGGACAGAAGCAAATGCCGATTTTGGGGCGATAAAAAGGTTTTGAGCTTCAGGAGGCCCAGGATTTGGGTTGGCTTTTTTCTTTGAAACTGCCATAGGGGGCCCCAAAAGGGAGAAGTGGGGAAATGAACGGGTCGGTAGCAATTCGCGAACCCCCAGAAAACGTTTGGATAGCACGAAGGCCATGGTCGAGCCATTGTAAGACTGCAGACGGTTAGAGGGATCCATTAGGGGCCTGATCAGGGCATTTCCTAGGAAAATTTCATCAGGGCGAGGTGAAGAAATTTCCCCCCCCCCCCCCTCCCGGTAACATATTGCACCATATGCACATATTACATCCCCATAAAACCTACCCTTAAATTAAAACAAAAAAGTTTAAACCCCCACAATGTGACGTTAAAATACTAAAAAAATGGTCTTTACAGTTCCAAATAACCTCTACCCCAACCAGAATCCCGGACCACTAGGACAACTTTTCACGCCCCAAAGGGACTGAATAATCCCACAACCCCCTTGAACTTATCCCCACTTATAGTGACCAATAATACAAAATGACCATTACTGAGTATAAAAACCCTTATATCAACCATATTACCCGATAAAAGTGACCCTAAGTGATGGATACCCGCTGTACACACTCTGCGACATATAAATGGTTATGTAAAGTAATATCTGTGAATCACAGGGGGAATGTAGCCGGGTGCCCCCCTGGAGCCATTTTTGCCCCCCCTGTAGCCAGTGATGCCCCCCCTTGTAGCCAGTGTGCCCCCCGTACCGTGATGCCCCCCGTACAGTGATGCCCCCCCGAGTGTGATGTCCCTGTAGTCAGTGATGCCCCCTGTTTGCCAGTGAGCCCCCTGTAGCCCGTAGATGCCCCCCGTAGCCCGTGAGCCCCCCTTAGCCAGTAGTGCCCCCTAAGCCAGTAATGCCCCCCGAGCCTGTAGAGCCCCCTTTTGCCTGTAGATGCCCCCGTAGCAGTACATGCCCCTGTACCCCTGATGCCCCCTGTAGCCAGTGATGCCCCCTTTTAGCCAGTGATGCCCCCCTTTGCCCCTGATGCCCCCCCGTAGCCATTGCCCCCCCTCCGTGATGCCCCCCCCGTAGCCCGTGATTCCCCCTTAGTCGTGATTTCCCCTGTAGCCAGTAAATGCTCCCTGTAGCGTAATGCCCCCTTGCCCGTTTCCCCGGTACCAGTAGATGCCCCCATAAAGCCAGTAGTGCCCCTGTAGATGCCTCCTGTAGCCTGTAGAGCCCCTGTAGCCAGTGATGCCCCCCCGTAGGTAGATGCCCCCTTAGCCAATAGAGCCCCCCCGTAGCCCGTGATGCGCCCCGTAGCCAAAAGATGCCCATTGTAGCCAGTGATGCCCCCTTTTAGCCCGTGATGCCCCTGTAGCCAGTGATGCCCCCCTTACCCCGTCCCCCTGTAGTCAGTGTGCCAACCCGGGAGCCAGTGATGCCCCCCCTTAGCCGTGATGCCCCCTTGTCAGTGATGCCCCCTGAGCCCGGATGCCCCCTGTAGCCCGTAGATGCCCCCAGGATTCCCGGGGGCAGAGCGGGGCCCACCCCGGACATCCCAGAATCGCAGGGGGCGTGAAAGCCGGCGCCCCCCCCCAACGTGATACGGGGGAGGAGTCAGGAGGGGGTGATCCGTTTCCTGCCTCCCCCGTGAAACATGCTGGGCTCTGTGGATGTTTTTAAAAAAATTGCCAGAGTTAGGGGCGATCCTAGGGGCGAGGGACGTTCGCGGCGCCCCCATGGGGAGCGGAAACCTTGGGGGTCCGGGCGATCGCCCGCCCTAGCAAAAGGCCCCGCCCCGATCTGAGAGATTCCCCAGAAAAAGCATAGAGGTGCGTTCAAAAGGATTTCTCCAGTTGGGGAAATAATGGTGGTCCCCGGAGATGTTTTAGACCTGGGGACGTGGGGCGTGAGTTTCCCAAGCAGGAGAGAAAATTAGGTATCATCTATAGACAATGACACAGACGTACGGGATTGCGGGAAGATCTCATTGACAAAGTTCTGGGGAACCCCCGCCGGGGCGTTGCAGAGGCCCAAAAGGCATGACCCGATTTCAAATTTCATCTTGGGATTAAAGGGTTTCCCCTGTCGCCTTCCGGATACGAATAGGTTGTATGTCCCCGTAAGTCCAATTGGAAAAGATTTTTGCGCCCGGGGCGATCGAAAAGCTCCAAAAGAGGCAGGGGTATGAATTTTTTTTAGTAATTTTGTTTTTAAAACCCCCGATAATGATACAGGGGGTAGGGGGTACCATCTTTCTTTTCAACAAAGAAGGAAAACCGGGGCCCCCCAGGGAGGGAAAACTTGGTATGAAGCCCTTACGGAGGCTCCTGGATATACTCCGACATCGCCTTGGTCTTGAACAGAAAGGGTAGACTCTGCTGGGGGGGGAGTATACCGGGTTGCGGGTCAATAGGGAAAATTTAACGGGGCCCGTGCGGGGGCGAGTTTCGGCCCCGTTTTCGGAAAAGGGCGTGGAAGATCCCGGTACGGAGTGGGCCAGATCGACAGGGATTTTGTAGATTTACAGAGGCGGAGAAGACGAAGGGGTACCCGGGGGCTTTGCGAGTGGGGAAGGGGGCCCCAGCAGATGATTTCGCCCGTGTTCCAGCCCAAGGTCGGATTTATGGTCTTGAAACCCAAGGAAGGCCCAGGAGGATTTCGAAGAGGAGCGAGGCAGAACCCGTTGTTTGAGTCTCCTTGTGTAGGGCGCCTATCTGCAAAGTGAGGGGTGCAGTGCAGAACCGAATAGCGTCCTTTAGGCATTCGCCATTGACGGAGGATACGAACATGGGTTTCTGCAGAGGGGTCACCGGGAGACGAAACTTGGACACCAGAGCTTGGCTAACAAAATTTCCAGTGGACCCCGAATCATGGAAGGCGGTGGCTTGGCAGGTGCTGTCCGGCGAAATTCCGCAGAGTACGGGAATGGTCAGATGGGGAGAGGACGCACTGACACGTAGGGATGCCTCTCCTGCGAGCCCTAGGTGCGAGCGTTTCCCGGACGCACCGGACAGTCCCCAATGAAGTGGCCAGAACCGCCACAGTAGAAGCATAGCTGCCTCAGACGACGCTGCGAGCGTTCTTCCTGGTTCAGGTGGGCTCTCTCGACCTGCATGGGTTCGTCCTCGGGAGCCAATGGCGGAGGAAGTGGAGGTCGTTGGAACACGGGAGCCAGACGAGGTAGCCGGCGTGGTCGGGCGATATCCCGTTGGAGGCATAGCTCTTGTTGGCTTTCGGCAAACCAAATATCAATTCGAGCAGCTAACCGAATCAGGTCGTCAAGAGCAGATGGCAAGTCCCGACCAGCGAGCTCGTCTTTAATACGTCCTGAAAGACCTTGCCAGAAAGTCGCCACCAAAGCCTCATTGTTCCAGTCCAGCTCAGAGGCTAGGGTGCGGAACTGCACGGAGTAGTGGCCCACCATGGAGTCGCCCTGACGGAGACGGAGCAGAGCTGCGGCAGTGAAGGAGGTGCAACTAGGTTCCTCAAAGACGGTGCGGAACCCCTGGAGGAAGGTTTGTAGATCTGCCGTCAAAGGATCTCCTCGGTCCCATAGCGGAGTGGCCTAGGCCAGAGCTTCGCCCATTAGGAGGCTAATTATGAAAGCCACCTTAGCCCGCTCGGTAGGGAATTGATGCCCCAACATCTCGATGTGGATGGAGCATTGGCTGATGAAGCCTCTGCACTTCTTCGGGTCTCCATCATAGCGTGAAGGCAGCGGCAGATGCAGAGAAGGTCCCGGTGCAGGAGCAGGTAGAGCCATGATCGCAGGAGCAACTGGTGCTGGCGTGGAGGCGGCAGCCACAAGCGGAGGTAGACGGGCCGCGAGGTTCTGCATCATGGCCGCGAGCTGGTCAATACGCTGGCTCTGCTGTGCGATGGCTGTCGTGACATCCCAGAGTTCGGGCAGAGGTACCCTGGCGGAATCCATGGCCAGTTCGTACTGTAAGGGTTCGGTGGATTCGCTGGACCACCACAAGCGATGGTAGTTAAGCCACGCCAGGGAGCGGAGTCTAAGTAGCCCCCGGTATTCACCAGAGCCCGCCGCAAAGCGGGATGGACTTGCTGCAGCGTGAGGCTACCAGGTCGCTACCCGTGATGTTACTTGCTTGCGATGGCGGCCGGGGTACTGCGGGGTACAGAATCGTAATCCAGAGGCGTAGTCAGGGACAGGCAGGAGGTCAGGGCAGGCGGCAAACAGGCAAGGTCAGGAAACGTAGCGGAACGGACTGGTACACAGGTGATCAGACAGGACTTCCAACACTCTCAAGACTTGCTAACGCACACCAACGAACTGGCAGAGAGTGCAGGGGGCGTGAACAATATATAGGACCAGCGTCCGACAATTAGCAATTATGCAATTACGCGCTTGCCCTTTAAATCCAGAGAAGCTGTCGCTCGCGCGCCCTAACCAGCCGGTACGCGTGCGGTGGCCGGCACAGGCAGGAACAGGGGAAAACGGGAGGGGGAGGCGGGGTAATTTGACGGGTTGCCGCGGGGCCTGGGCAGAAAAGGGAGAGGGGGGGGAGCCCCGCGGGGGGAAAGGGTAAAACCGGGGGAACCCCGGGGGGGGGGTGGGGGGAAACCCCCCTGCAAGCAGGGGGCAGCCGCGGGGGGCGGCGGCGCCTGCGCCGGAGCCCATGACAGTCATTGCCTCTGGCTGCAGAGTGGTCAATTGTGACACGCGCAGCGTTCCATCAAAGTAAAAAACCTTTGAAATTTTCAGAGGCCAGCCTTTGGGGGTTCTTAAAAGGTTGTGGGGGTGCCAAATTTTTTTTGAACTGGGATTTTTCCCGATTTCCCCCCAACAAATGCATTTTTCATCTAAAAGAACCCGGAAAACAGTGAAAGGGAATATGCATTTATAAACCCAAAAACCCGCTGTGATAGCTCCCACAAAGTAAATTGGGAAAAAGGGATTTGGGGTTAAAATTTTTTTTGCCCATACAGGGGGGAAAGTTTGGAAATTACCTTTCCTTAAGGTAAACTGGGATACGGGGGGAAAAACTTAGTGAAGAAAATTTGGTTTCAAATAGGGGACAGAAAGAAATTGAGAGGCAAAAATTACTTCTTTCCCCTTTTCAATGGCAAAACTGAAAAGTTTAAGGACAGTTTGCAAGCGGGGGTTTTGTAGCTAAAGGGGGTTTGCAGCGGTAGCTGCTGAAAACGGGGCCCCGCACCCCTTCAGGGGACCCAAAAGCCCTTTTTAAAAATAAAAGACCCCCGGTTTTTGGAAATGGCACGGAAAACACCCATGGGCCCCAATACCCCCCCGGGCAGGGGCATTACTCCTGTGGGGGCCCCAAAATAAAAAAGGGGCCCACTTATTTTTTAATAAAAAAGGAACTAGAAATTTGGATGGGGGCCCCCTTTTTGATTTGTTGTAGGTCCCTAAAAACAGTTAATAGATGATTGTTTGGCACCCCGGTGACGGGGGGGGGCCCCCTTTTTTTACTTTTTGCACCGGGCCCCAAAACTTAAACTTCCCGCCTTGCAGGCTGGACTAGATTAGGGTGGGAATACCACTGGTTTTCAGCGGGGGGGGAAACATGCCAAAAGGGGGGAAAATGGAGGTTCCGGTTTCAACAAGATTAGGCAAATAGACCATTGGTTGGGGAGCAAGAAATGCCAAAGGGAAACATCGTTATTCAGGGTAAAAAGGACTTAAATAAAATTTTGGTTTAGTACAGGTGGAGGCATTTTTTAAAAAAAAAGATTTGGAGGGGTACAAGGGGGAGGAGTAAAAAGGTTATCAGTACCATCAAGGTCATAAAAAGGTGTAATTTTTTCAAAATAAAATTCCCCGCCATAAGGAAATTGGGGAAATCTAGCTGTTGGCAGCCCGGGAGAATACACTTTTTAGAAGCAGCAGGCACAGGAAAATACAGATTTTGAGATGTAGTTAATTTTAAAAGGGGGAAAAAGGGTTACATAGGTTAAAAACCCCCCTGTGAAGACAGACAACTAGTGACAGACCTGCGTTTCCCCCGCTGTGTCCCCCTTTTTCTGTAAAATGCAAGTTTTTGGATTTAAAGGTCAAAACTTTTTTTATGACGTGGGTTTTTCCCCCAAAACCCCCCCAACTTTTTCCCCGCCCACCGGGAGTTATTCACATGTTTTTTACCTATTTTCAAAAAAATAGGGTTTATCAGTTGAGGTGGGCCCGGGGTAAGCCCTAGATGGGCGGGGTATGGAAAAAAATTGGGCTTCTTTTTCCAAAGACCTTTTGTGGCTTGGGAAAATGCCCGATTTGAGCGATTAAAACTCGGAAAAAAATACAGCATCTAAAGGAATAAGAGGGGCAGCGCTGGAAACAGCATTTTTGTCACTAGCTTGTGTGCCCCTTTAGCTAGGGGGGCGTAAACTATGTGACCCGGTTTCTCTTTTAAAGGGTTTTTTTTCAATTGACCCAAAGGGGCGTTTCTAATTTTACTTTTGTCATTACAAAAGGCAAAAAAAGGGCAACCCAAAAAAAGGGGGGGGGGGCAAAATCCCCTTGATTCATTTCTAAAAATGTCAAAAAAGATCCACCCTTGGGGGGGGGGATTTGGGGTACATTTGGGGATTTTTCCCACTCCCGGGGCCCGCTGTGCGGGGAAAAAAGGGTTCCAAAAAACGGCTGCGTGGGGAGGTTTTTTAAAAACTAGGGGGGGGGGTGAAAAAGCTCCAAGGGGGTTTGGGGGGAAAAAACCCAAGAAGGGGGGGGTATGGGGGCCCAGACTAAATCCCAAAACAAATTTTGGTTTCCCCCAGGGAAATCATGAAAACCCGGGGCTTAAGGCAAATCTCTGTGTGGGTTTAATCTTTCCCCCGCCTTTTGGCGTTTGGGGGAAGTGGTAAAAATCGTTGCTTTAAAAGTTCCCCCTCGGGGGGGTTCTGCCAAAAATTTCCGCTCTGGGCTTTTTTGCCATTCTACTTGCTGCCGTGTTTTGACATTGTTCCCCCGTGACAATTTGAAAAATGAGGGCGAAAAAAAATTTTTTCGAGGGGTCAATGGCACTGTCTCAAAATCCGGGATTCTTTTGTCAATTTCCTTTTGGGGGGAAAAAATTGCCCCACTTTTGTCTTGTAACATGGATCAAAGGGGGTGGCCCCCCCAAAATAATCGCTGTTTTATTTTTTATTGCCCTTGATGTGTTTATCAAGGCAGGTAATTTTACATCCAAGCAAATCATGTGTGAGATTCTGCCCGGGGTCTCCCCAAGCCTCGGGGTCAAAGGGGCACTAACGGGGTCTTCCCCCCTCCTCCCCCTGTAATCTGTGCCAAACCCCCTTACCACTGAAAAATTTTAAACCCGTAACCCGGGGGGAAACCACCCGCCCCTTCTCAAAACCTCCCCCCACCCCCCAAAATTCCCAACCACACCAGAGCCCTGGCTAGCCCAATTTCGCTCCCACTCTTTTGGGGCTGACCTGCCACCTGCAAACCCCCCCTACGTAAACCCTCGACTAAAGAAAACAATCAATTGGGAAAAAAGTCCCGGGGGTTTTCACCCCCCGGTTGGGGAAAAGGGGCTGGGGGCCGCCCCCTTTCCTCCAACCCTTCCTCCTCCAACACTTGGGTGGGACCTTCTGCCGAGGGGTGCCCCAAAGCTTGTTCGATTAAAAAAAATAACCCCGAAAGGGCTGCTGACAAGGGGATTAAACCCGCCCGACCAAAATTTTGGGGGGGGGCCTCTTCAAAACTGCCAAGGATGGGGCAGGTTCCCCCCCTTTACCTGGGCTCCACTTCTTGGGTCAAACCCCCCCAAGGTCCCCACCCCTGCTTGTCGGACATGCGACTTTTTTATACTGGAAAAATGGCATTACATGCTGCCAAAATCGTGGACATGTGGGGAAGGGGGGAATTTAAAACGTGTTGCCCCCAACACCCTATCAGACAGTTTACAGGGAAGTTTCCCCGATTTAGCTGCAACATGCCCAGTCCCTGCCCAAACAGGGTTGGGGAACGCTGGGAAAATGTGAGCTAAAGGGCCCCGAGCCTTTCCCCAGCAGACATTTAAGACCCGGGTACGCCTTTAAAAAATTTCTTTCAAAAAACCCCCTTTTTTACGTGTTCCAAGCAAGGGGGTGGGAAAGGGCCTTTCCAATCTTAAGGGAAACTAGGGATTGCTCTCCAAAAGTTGCAAAACCACCGCCGCGCAAGGTTCTTACCAACCCAACCACGGGTTTGGGGCTGAGTGGGGCAGAAACCAAACGCTCTTGAAACCTTTTGTGTTGACGGGTCTCCAAAACAAATTTAATTTGGGGAACCCCCTGGTTTTTTTTTGCACCGGTGATGCTACCTGTTTTTGGGGGTCTGTACTCCTTTCATATCCCCCTGTTTGAAAAAGGTCCCGCCGGGGACCCATCCCAGGGCCCCTGTCAACCACCAAATTTCCCCCGGGGGCAGTTAATTGGGGAATGTAACGCCCTTGGTGTTTACAGATGCCCGCCAACAAAGCTGGAATTCCCTTTTTTTTCAACCCCGGGGGGGCCAGGGCAAAGGACAGCTTTTCTGGGAAAAAAGAAATGCCTGGGTTTGGCATCTGATAAATTTGGGGGCATTCCAGGGGGCCAAAGAAATTTGGGGAACACTCAAAAGTGTCCACCAGGCCCGGGAAAAGGGAACAAAAATTTCCCAAAAACCAAAAAGCCTGGAAAAAGCCGACATTCATCTTTTGGCTTTGGGGAAAATTTTTTTTGGGGGGGAAAGCAATTCTTTGCCCCCAATTGGGACACAGAAGGCCCGGCTGGGAGTGGCTGCTGCCTTTTGGAAAGGGAAGGTGTAAGCTGTGTTTTCTGGTGGGTTTTTGGGGAAACGGCCGACCCGTATCTGGGGCGGGGGGTGGTTTTTTTGCTAAGCTTTCCCCGGCACATCAGCAAACAAAAGGAAACCCCTTTGGGTTGGAAGTGGTTTGGGGGGAAGGGGAGAAGATGTTCCCGGGGGTTGAAAGCCAGGGGACCCTTGGGGGACCCTTTTTTTCCCTTTTTTTTGGGCCCAAAAATTTCCCCAGCAATTCATGCCTTTTCATGCATGTGCCCGTTTATTTCTTTTGGTTTCTTAAAATCTTTTTTATTCTTTCCTTTCCCGAAGGGGTTACCCGGCCAAAATTTTGGCGAGTCAGCCCGGGGAATCTGAGGTTTTAATTTGAAAAAGGGCCCAAAGGCCCTTTTTTAAGGGGGTGGGTGATAAAATACTTTTTTTTTATGGGTAAACTTTATTTAAAATCCATACAATGTTTTTCTGGATTTTTTCCCATTTAAATTTTTTTCTTCCAATTGATGTGGGGAATACAAAAAAGTACAGTCCTCTCCATTCTTTGTAGGTGGGAAAACCTTCAAAATATTGCCAGTATGTCAAATACTTATTTTCCCCACTGTTTGTTCTCTTCTGCTTTTCTTCTTTCAGGGAAGGTTAATTACCCCTTTGAAATGCATTGCCCCCAAAAAAACATGGTTGAAAAAAAAAAAAATACACCGTGTCCTTTAAGCTTTACACCCTTTGTTATATAAAAATCAAAGGAGAGAAACTGTTGTTTATTTAAAAGGGTCAAGTGAGACAAAGAGGGGGCCAGTCGGGGTATATTACAATAATATTATTTTTAGCGGACCACGGGGCCTTTTCTGTAGGATTGTGACTTGCAACAACAACATCGGGATGAGTTTGTCCCCAAAGGGCAATACTACCCATGTATACCGTTTTCCTTTGTGAGTAAAAGTGAACAGATCCGGGAAACCCTTATGAAAGGAGCAATCAAAATGATATGCTAAGAAAATAACGGAAAATGCGTGCGGATATTGGGATTTGTGTTGTTCATACAATTTGGCGTGTTTTTTAAACTTTTCCCTTTCTTTTCGAAGTGATGAACCATCCAGTATTGTAGTGGTTGTCCTTTTTCAACCTTCTTCTTAATGACAAACAGTGGTTTGTTTCATGGGTAGATAGTTTCAACAATTACCCCCTTTTCCAAGGTTATCAAAGTCTTTAAGTTGCATCCATTTGCATAATGCTAAAAGTATATTGTGATTTGCTGGGCAGAGGCACTCCTTCTTTTAACTTTACCTTAACGGTTGGGACATTCAGTTTTCCCATGTCCGTCGTTCCTGTAGACCATAAATCTTGTGGCATGAGTTCGAGAAGACTAAGGGAGACTAAGGCGTTAAGGACAAAATAAACATTTTCCAGTGATTATAGTCACAAGCAGCCAGCAAAGATTTCTTCCTCATTCAAAGTCTTTTGTAGTTTCACAGTGCCATCTTCTTGATATTGTATGTGAGCTCTAATTTTAGCAAGTAGGTCTGTATCAGAATTTATATGTTTCCCTGCTGTGACTTTACATTTGATCCTGGTGGGTGAGTTTTGCCTCTACACTGACTGCTGTCCAGCACAGAGGCATTTTTAATTCCTACTCTGGAAATTTTCCCGTGCTGTTTTTCACACTGTTGGCTTTAAAAGGAAACTTCTCACAGCAAAATTGGGCCAGGTATTGTTGGTTTTTTATGTAGGGTCTGGTTTTACAGGGGCCCCCTGTTTCCCGTTTAGGGGGGTTCCCCCGGCTTTTGGATCCGTTTTGGACAGTTTTTGCAGTGAAAAGGCTCGGGGAAACGATCCGCAAAACGGGGCGTGTTTTTTTTGGATCCGTTTTGAATGCTTTTTCACTTTGTTTTACGCATCCGCTTTCGGATACTTTTTTTTCAGAATTCTCTCTCTCTCTCATTTTCCGGCACCTCTCCGCAATTATATCTCCGGAACCTCTCAGCAATTCATATCTCCGGCCCCTCTCCGCAAATTAATATCTCGGCACCTCTCGGAAATTTCATATTCCGCATCTCTCGCAATTCATATCTCCGGCACTTCCGCAATTCATATCTCCCGGCATTCTCCGCAATTCATATCTCCGGCAACCTTGCAATTCAAATCTACCGGCCCTCTCCGCAATTCAAAATTCACGGACACTCTTCCGCAATTCAAATCTCCGGACCCTCTCCAATTCTTTATTCCTGGACCTCCACTGTGCGCTCCCCTCGATGCCCCTGCGCTCCGCTGCCCCCGCTCACCTGCACTCCCGCCCCGCTCCACCTGCACTCCCGCTGCGCCGCTCCACCTCCTCCCGCTGCTGCTGCTCACCTCGATCCACTGCGTCCGCTCCCCGCCGTTCACTGCGCTCCAGCTGCCGCCGCTCCACCTCCGATCCGCCTGCGCTCCCGCTGCCGCCACTCACCTCCGATCCCCCTGCGCTCCCGCTGCCACCGCTCCACCTGCGCTCCCGCTGCCACCGCTCCACCTGCGTTCCCGCTGCCCCGTCCAGCCTCCACTGTGCTTTTCGCATCCGCTTTCAGGATTCAAAGCGCAGCTGATACGTACCCAGAGTGTGGAGCGCTTTTGGACAGGTGCCAAAAGCGGACTCCATTATCTCCTATGGGCTTTCACTTGCGTAAAAAGCAATTAAGAATTGGCATGCAATTCTTAAAGCGGATGCAAAAAAACGCAGTGCAGGAGACCCCTCAAAAGCGCTCGCCGATCTCTGTGGGAACAGCGATGCGCTTTTGCCATTGAACTCAACTTTAAATCACACTGACAATTGTTAGATCCGTTTTGCGGATCCGTAAAACGGATCACAAAAACGGCGTGTGAACAAGCCCTTAGTCTTTTGCCTCTGTGTCCATGTGACCCTAGTTCTGACTTTGCCTTTGTTTTTGACTGTCTAGCCTGAGTTTTTCCCGAACTTCCCTGGTCATGTCTGGATTAATAGTTTTGCCTCTACGCTGACTGCTGTCCAGCACAGATGCAGTTAATCCCTACTCTGAAATTGCCCAGGTGCTGTTGATCTTCACTAGCTGCTGCTTTAAAAGGCAGCTTCTCACAGCACTTTGAGCCAGAGCATTGTGATGTTTCATTTATGGTCTGGTTCACCTAGCTCTAGCTCCTGTGCTCCTGTCTTGTGTCTCTGTGCCCATGTGACCCTAGTTCTGCCTGTGCCTGTCTAACCTGTGTTTGTCTCCAACTTCTCTGGTCATGTCTGGATTAGTTCTATCCCATGCGATCCTAAGCATCCACATCCCCATGTCCACAGGTGTTTTTATGGAACAGCTGCATAATTTGCTTTCCCATTTCTGTTACCTGTGTTTGTTTCTAATTGAAAAAATGTGAAATGATTCACAAGTGTGGTGTCACTGACTATCAGGTGGTTAGGCATGTTCTGAGTCGGCTTGAATCCTACTTGGACTGGTTGGTGTCGACACTGGACAGCCGTCCACACCTACACAAGAAATAGTATCTTTTGAAAGCATGTTAGCGTGAATGTGCTTGCTGTGTATGACACTAATGGCAGCTCCAGTATCTATCAGGCAAGGGACAGGATTTCCTTCTTCTATAGTCAGAGGTATCAATGGGGTAGGGCCAAAATTTTGTATGTTAACCCCTTAAGCCCATCGCCTGAAAAGTAGTTAATGACCAGAACATTTTTTCAGTTTTTGCCTCCTTGCGTTTCAACAGTTGTAACTTTTTTATTTTTTCAAGGACGCAGTTGGATAAGGCCTCGTTTTATTCGAGACAAGTTGTACTTTATGGGGGAATAGTTTAAGTTCACTTATAAATAATTGCAGTATTTTTTTTTTATTATAACATTTTTTTTTTTTTACTTTTTTTTTTTTTACCCCATTCACATTTCACACTTAATAACTTGTTAGATTAATTCTACAGGTTATTACGGTCGTGTGGATACCAAATATGTGTAGGTTTTTTTGTGAGTGTAATTTATGCACAATTATTTTTTATTAAATATTTATTTTTAATTTTTTTATTTTTTTTTTTACACTTTTTTTTACACTTTTTATGTTTTTTTTTTAACTTTTTTTTTACTCCCATGAAGGGAGAACTGTTTAACATTTTTTTTAAATTTTTTTTACACTTAGTAATGTATTAGCATATTCATATATGCTAATACATTCTCATCTGTGTCAGTCTGACACAGGCAGTGATTAGGACAGCACAAAGTGCGTCCTAGTCACTGGCTGGTTACACAGACAGCTCTGGGGCCACTCTAGGTTCCCAGAGCTGACTGTGCAGCGGTACCCCAGGCTCTGTCAGGTCACAGGGCGTTCCGATCACCCGACAGAGCAGGGGAACCCATTTGATTGCGCTGCGGTAACGCACCACCGCAATCAAAGGGTTAAAGCACCGTGATGTGGAGGTTTCCTCCGCTACCCGGTGCTCACAGGACATGCTCTGGGATCAGGGCTGTGTAGTACAGCCCCGATCCTAGTGAAATTGCGACGTCGCTGCAGATGAACGACCCACACCCGCCGACGTCTAAAGTCGGCGGGTGGTCGTTAAGGAGTTCAGTCTTAAC
Source organism: Phyllomedusa bahiana (assembly GCA_025379985.1). Classification (NCBI taxonomy): domain Eukaryota; kingdom Metazoa; phylum Chordata; class Amphibia; order Anura; family Hylidae; genus Phyllomedusa; species Phyllomedusa bahiana. Next base: position 45,653 of record JAODAL010002615.1, read on the forward strand.
ACAGCACCCGATTCCGGAGTGCCTGTTTACCATGCACTGCTTTCAGCTGGGGGTGGTGGTGGTGGTGGCAGCAGCATCTCTGTGGGGTAACTCTCTTGGTTCCGCCATTTCCTAGAAGCATGGCAGTCTTGTTTAAAATATCCCAATCTTCCACAATTGTAGCACTTAACAAGAGGACGTCTGTCTTGAGGTTTTCTCCTGGCTGGCAAGCAGCGATCCCCACTTGATTAGAGCATCTTCCCTGGTTTAACTCAATTCCTTTTGCACCTTGTAAAAAAACGCATGAGTTAAAGGGACGCCACTCTGGTTTATGTGATACGTCCCATCTGTCTCACAAAAGTCTTTTTACGTGGGAATGCACAGTTTGCTGTGTTCTTTCTCTGTATGTAATTTACATGGGACTGCACATCGTACATAGGACTACTGTGATTTTTATTTCTGTTTTGCGTGGAATTCTTTCTCTCTTTTTCCCTCTTCCCTGCTTCCCCTCTTTCCTCTGCACGTCCGTGACCTGGGCGGGACAGAACGCTCACCGACAGCCAGTAATGCTTTAGCTGGGTGTAACCTGACCTGGGCTCAAACACCGTTGCTAAGCACAAATAAAGCAGCCCATTCTCTTAAACCATAACACTTTGCTAATGGTACATACTAAGATTTTTGGTCCCCTCATTTTTAATTATGATCTTCGTAGTGCGACAACCCGTTTAACTTTATTTCTATATTTTTTTCCTCTTTTCCTGTAAGACCGCCTTATGTAATTTAACTTTTTGCCTATCCTTTCTCTAAAGTTCTTACCTAGCTGCATTTTATAATCTGTTTATGCTGATGATCCTCAAGCATTTTGGGTACAGTCCACCTGCCTGAGCCCACCCAAGGATGCCATTTTGTTGCTGCTATAAACCTGGGACTCAATCCTCATTGTGTGGTTTCCAAATTAATAGCAGAACGGACATATCCTGACATCAGGTTGATTTCTTTACATTTTTTATTACAATTTGCAATACAGTTGGTTAGTTTAATCATAATACTTTTGGCTACTTCTAATCAACACACTTTTCTATGCAAACAATACCATTTACATTATCTTTGTCTTGTTTTACTAATAATTAATTAGTAGCATTTCGCCTGGTAAATCAGACAGTCATTATTAAAGTATTTAATTAAGACAAGAAAAAGCTTATTTAGCCATTGTTTTAATTATTAAATACTAGGAAAACAGGTTGTTTATTGTCAGGGTAGCTAATTAATCTGGAGGACATCTTAATGGTCTTAGAGGATTCTGGGAATAAAGTAATGGAATGTTACAGTCACCATACATATAAACAAATGTGTATGGTCAGTGATTTGAGATTGGAGGGACAATGAGAGAATAGGTAGATGGGCAGATCAACGTCAAATTCCCAAATCTTGTAAACCTGAACATTTTAAACTTAGGGCGACCTGCATGAACTTTATCGCCAACAAGCCAGTTCTAAATAGCTTTAAAGCAGTGTAGAACGCACCAGTATGTATGAACCTGTTCTTCTGCAGTTCATACATTTGGTGCATCGTAGGTGTAATCCTTGCGCAAAGTCTATCTGCGCAGCATAGTTAAAAAGTAGAAAATACTCTACAGAATTCCTGACAGCTTGGGCCATGCTTACTGATGTTAATTATAAAACTATATTAAATAAAATGATTTCCCCAAAATATAAAATTGATACAAAATTATATAATAGAAAATATTAAGTTATATATTATGTATAATAATTTAAATAATATAACATTACAAAATCAATACAGCATCTACCATAAATCCCATTATTATAGTAATATCAGTGATTACAAAAACATCACAGCAGGCTAGAAATAAAATAAAATCCATCATCATAATCATGGCAGTGAATAGAAACTATGGTAGTGATCTTGCTTTGTGCTTGGACCTGTGGTTTGCTGGCTCTTGCCGTATGTAGAATAAAGACTAAGAGCAGCAAAATTAAATTTCCACACTGATCACCATCTGATTAAAATTTGTTTCATTTAATGTAGTAAAAATGAAAAATAAAAAAACAATTTTATTATTAACATAATAATTAGAGATGAGCGAATTGATTCTAATGAAGTGGAATTCGTTTAGAATTTCAGGAAAACTTCGGTTCTGAACGAAGTCGAAGTTTGGGGTACTTCGCGTGAACGGAGCGTGCTTTTGATTGATAAAATGGCTGCAAGCACATGGCGTTACATGGGGCAAAGAACTTTGTGAGGAAGAAGGGCATAGCCTACATGACATGTGCAGAGATGAAGCCAATCAGAGACCGGTGGGATTCTGTGACGTCACCGCACTATATCAGTCCGGGCGTGACGCTGGGAGCTCATACCGCTCTCACTGTACTGAGTAGGGAAGGTGCTGCCACGGCTGCTTATGATATCTCTTACTAAAGAAACTCATTTTTATACAGCGATATTTGGGGGGTGTCACAGCTTGTCTCAGAGACTGCTTCTCTTACGTTCTATTTCTGATTTTGTGGGGTATTGGAACTGAAGTCCAGTGTGTGTCCAACGCAGCTGCATATACATGTTAATGCTATCTGCTCACAGCACATTGAATATCCAAGGGTTATCTAAGCCTGTTCCTGTTGTATTCATTTAAAGAAACAGCGTTTTTACAATCCAAATACCACTTCATTTTTGGTTGCTCAATTCTTTTGCGCAATTTACATCCAGGGGTTAATTAAGCATTGTTCTGCCGTTGTGGTCACTAAAAGAAACGTTCTTTTTCACCGCCAAAAAAGACATTTTACCTGTAGCATAATTCATAACCGAAGGTTAATTACAATTTTTTTTTTGTTGTGTACCGTAAAATACACGCCATTTTAACATGCTACAAAGCTGGTAATTTTTGGTTGCTCAATTCTTTTGCGCAATTTACATCCAGGGGTTAATTAAGCGTTGTTCTGCCGTTGTGGTCACTAAAAGAAACGTTCTTTTTCACCGCCAAAAAAGACATTTTACCTGTAGCATAATTCATAACCGAAGGTTAATTACAAGTTTTTCTGTTGTTGTGTACCGTAAAATACACGCCATTTTAACACGCTACAAAGCTGGTAATTTTTGGCAGCACATTTCTTTTGCGCAATTTACATCCAAGTGTTAACTAAGTATTTTTCTGCAGTTGTACTTAGTAAAAGAAACGTTCTTTTTCACCGCCAAAGAAGAAATTTTGACTGTAGCTTAATTCAACCCAAAGGGTTTAAATTTAAAAACCTGTTTGTTTTTTTTATATTCAGTAAAAAACACAGTTTTTTAAAGGGCACAATACAAGTAAATTTTTCCTGGCCATTTGTGGAGCGCAATTTATATCCAAGGGTTACCTAAGCTTGTTGCATGGGTTCAATTTGGATTCAAATACAGGATGTGTATTTATCATATGCAGATATCTTCATCAAACAGTGTCTGAAACATTTTAGAACAAACAGTATGTCAGACAGAGGGTGGCGGGGCTCTTCACCTGCGAGTGGCAGAGGCACAAACATTCCTGGAGAAGGCCCAGGTCGCAGCACAGCAAAGGGGACGTCGCAGCAGGGGTCAACGGTGAGGCCAAAAACTGCGCTGTCATCTAGCAGCCGTGTGCTGACCAACAACCGAAGGGTTCTTGATTGGTTGACTAGGTCATCCACTTCCTCCCAGATGACATCTGACAATCCCAGCCAAGAGTCGGTGGGAACGTCAGACACAACCCTTAGTTGGCATGGCCCAGGAGCGGGTCAGCAGCCCCACCTGTCCTAAAACCCGCCTCTGTCCCATCTGGGTCCCTCAGCCAGAGATCTACTATGTGATCTGGGCTCAGCACCACTATATAGTGAGGATGAACAATTTGAGGAGGGCAATTAGCAGGTACTTGGCAGCGAAGAAATGGGGCCAATATCCCCTGCTTTTTGCAGTAGGCGGCAAAGTATAGATGTTGAGAGGGGCATGGGAGGTCATGTTGTGAGGGGTCAGCCTCTGCATACCAAGACCGGTGATGAGGACAGCAGTGACGATGAAACACAAATCGATGATGATGTAATCGACCGCACTTGGGAGCCGGGTGAAGCAAGGGCTTCATCATCGTTAGGAGAAGAGGGCGTCAGCTTGCGCGTCAGGCAGCGGCGCAACCCAGCAGGGGGTTGTGTGGCCGTGAGTCAGCAGGGGAGCAGCAGTGTGAGGTCGGCAGCCAAGCGGCCACAGGGTAGAAAACTCGCTTCGCAGGTGCAAGAAAGTATCGGCACAGGGGCTCAGCGAGGCAGCGGCGGCAGTAGTCACTCAGTGCGGAGCGTTGGCGGTAAAATCAGATACTCGGCGGTGTGGCAGTTCTTTGCTAAGACACCGGAGGAGGCGAATATGGGTATATGTAGAATCTGTGGGCAGAAAGTGAAGCGTGGCCAGGGAGCTAACGTTGGCCCCCACGGCCCTGCCTCAAAACATGCAGCGTCACCATCCGGTGGCCTGGGAGAAACGTGGCTAATGTGGTGGTCCACCCTTTGCCGCCGCAGCAACAGCAGCAGCAGCGCCCAGTGGCACGCATGCCATTGCAGCCAGGCAAGGCTCCACCACCTCTGAAAAGGGAGAGCTGTTTCTCTTTGCCATCATCTCCCGGTCCAGATGCTCCTGCTCCTCGCTACTCATGGCGCCAGCAGTCGTTCAGCGAGGCGATTGCAAAGAGACAACAGTATGCATCCAACCATCCTAAGGTGCAGAAGCTGACCATCCTCCTGTCCAAGTTGTTGGTACTGCAGTCCCTCCCTTTCCAAATGGTGGACTCTGCCCTGTTTAGAGAACTAATGGTTGTGCCGAGCCGAGATGGAGAGTTCCCAAGCTGTAATTTCTTTTCCAAAAAGGCAGTACCAGCACTTCATAAATATGTAGAACAGAAGGTGGGCCAGTCCCTTGAGCTTATCGGTTTGTTCCAAGGTGCACGGCACGCGGACGTCTGGAGCTGTAACTACGGTCAGGGCCAGTACATGTCCTTTACGGCCCACTGGGTAAATGTGCTACCTGCCCCCGGCACACCAACAACTTGGACAGGGACGCCGCCCTTTTTCCTCCACGTTGTCAAATTTCGGCTCCTGCGCCAATGTCCCCCCTCCTCCTCCTCCCCCACCACCATCATCTCAGCCTCCACAATACTGCTCCCTCATACCACAATGTGTAGGGCACAGCGGTGTCACGCAGTTCTACACCTGGCTTGCCTCGGCGAACAAAGTCACAAAGGGAGGAACTGCAGTCATGCAGCAAGAAATCGATGTGTGGCTTTCTCCGCGCCAACTGCAAATCGGAACCATGGTGACGGAAAATGGGAGGGACATGGTATCCATGCTGCACTGAGCAGGGATGGTCCATGCGCCCTGCATGGGGCTGTGTTCAATCTGGTTGTGAAAAGGTTCCTGAAGTATTCCACCAATCTTTAGAAGATTCTGAAATTGCCAGGAAACTGTGCATGCACTTCCTCCATTCCTACAAAGCCAGGAACACCCTCCTCGATTTGCAGCGGCAGAACGGCCTCCCCCAACACACTCTAATATGCGATGTTTCCACCCGTTGGAATTCCAGCCTGCACATGCTGGACCGACTGTATGAACAGAGAAAGGCCATTAAGTTTTTTGATGATCCAGGCGGACAAAAGTACTCCCCTTTGTAACTTTGATGTCAGCCAGTGGCAGCTCATGCGTGACACCTGCCGTTTGTTGAGGCCATTCAAGGAGGCGTCGTTAAAATGTCAGTCGCCAAGACTTTCGGGATGAATTAAACGTCATTCCCCTGCTTTTTGTCCTGGAACAGATGCTGAAAAATCTGTCTGGGCAGGGGACTGGAGGGCATGGCGACTACATCTCGCGGCCACATGAGTCAGGTGGGGACTGAACTGGAGGAGGGGGAGGAGGACATTGGAGCAGAAGCATTGTTTTGGTGAAATGAGTTGATTTCTACCCAGGTGACAAGAGAGGAGGAGCAGGAGCAGCTGGAGGAGGGTAGATGGAGAAGAGGAAGATGAGGCAGAGACCCGCCAAGCACCGTGGCTGTATACAGTGGAGATGGAGGCAGGGAGCCCCTCGGAGTCACTTGTGCAGATGGCCCGCAGAATGCTGATTTGCCTGGCTAATTACAGCCGAAGAGTCACCATCCGGCAGAGGGATGACTTTTGACTCTCCACCCTATTGGACCTCGCTACCGGTCCAAAAGGGAAGGGCCCTTTTTTCCCCGCTGCTGAGAGGGAGGACAAACTCAAATTTCTATAGGGAAATCCTCCGTAGTCAGTTGGCCGCCTGCCTATGTGCGCATCGTCCCTCCTCTGATAGGGGCTGACCGGGGGGTTCTTCAGCGCTCACGTACTACTGCCGCAGCTGCTGGGGAAGGTGGGGGGTAGAAGCAGTACCAGCTCCCCTCAGCAGCAACCTAAGTCTGGAGTCACTGATGAGCAGCTTCCTTCACCCACCTATGAGGAGGGCAGTCGCCAGCAGCAGCAGAAGACCTGGAGCGGACCCTGAACCAACAGGTGGTGGCCTACTTTGACAGCCTCCCACCCCAGTTAGAAGATCCGCTGGACACTGGGCAGCCAAACTGGATGTGGGGCCCCCAACTTGTCGATTTTTGCAGTGGAGAAGCTGCCCCTGCCCGGCCAGTAGTGGGCAAAAGGGAGCGGGTGTTCAGTGAGCGGGGACCATCATCCCCCAAAGTAAAAACCCAAATTCCCAGGGGAAATTTTGGGGAATGACTGACCTTTGCCCGGGATAAACAGGCGTGGATGGCCGGGTTTTTCCCACCCCCACCCAATGCCTTAGGCTTTCAGACAAACACAGCCATGAAAAACCTCACCCCAAATTTGTGAGAAAGGAGTCGGGGTTTAAAACCTCCCTGCCCAGCCACAATTCAATGCTGCCCATCCGCCTGACCCCACACACGCTCCAGTTTCCCCAAACTGCCCCCAACCATCTTTCCCCAGGGACGGTATTTCCCAAACCCCCCCTCCACCCCCTGCCCATTGTCCAAAACCAAAGCCCCTTTGCTGCTGCTGCCGTGACCTCCGCTCTGCCCATTGGCCACCTGGGGCCCTACTTTTTTTTTTTTTCCCCCACCTCCAAAATTTCCCATTGGCCACCCCTTGACCTCATGCTGCTGCTGTCCCAACTCCACACGTTCTTTGTGCCACTCCTGGGGGCCTACTCCTGTTTTTGCCACCCCCCCAAAATTTGTCATTGTGCCATTTTGTCTGACCTAAATGCTGTTTCCCTGGGCTGCTCCCGTGCCCCCACCGGGTGTCATTGTGCCACTCTCTACCTCTTTGCTGCTGTTGGCCGTCCCCCTCCCCCTTTTCCGCCCTTTGTCCCCCCTTTGTGGCTATCAAATGATTAAATCGGGTTTGGGGGAAATTATTTTTGTTCCACTCCTTATCCAATTAAATGCCTCCTCCAAATAAAATTATTATTTTTTATTGCTGCCGGCAGCCAAGTTTCGAGAAAACATGCCCCGACCCTTTCCGTTCGGACATAAACTGTTTTAAAATCCAGAAAATTGCATTCCAAAAGAATTTTTTTAAAAAATTTAAACTTTACAAATTTTATCACTACATAAATTGGTTTTTTGGGCCCCGGTCGCTAAGAGCAATTATAATTTGCAAGTACGTATGAAGCATTAGGTGTTATGACACTTTCGAAAACTCTCCTCTTATTATCGGGGGGGAGGAAAAAGGGCCCCTTTGAATCGGGCTTTACCCGACACTGCACTGTCACGAGGAAAGCTGTTGAGAGATATCTGATCCCTTTCGAAAAGGGATGTATAGCAGAAAAAGCATTTTTAACAAACAAACTGATGACCCTTAAAACCGGAATGTAATGATGAAAACAGACTTTTGAGGTTTTTTTTCCTTTAAAAATCCCAACTTGCCCGCCCCCCAAAAAAAAACACCAAATCTTTTTCAAAATTGCTCCCCCCAAGAGGGGGAAAAGATGATTGATGCTTTTCCCCCTAAACAAACAAGAATAGGTAAAGGTCACTCCCTTAGACAGCAGGTAAACAGGTGGAGGGGGTTTTTTTTGGACCCACTAAACCACTGTCAGGCTTGCCCCAAAGGGGGCGAAACCAAGCAACCCCCCGGCCCCCCTGGGAAGCCTTTTGATGGAAAGGGAAAGTTTTGTTGACCAACGCCCCGCCAGGTCCCAACCTCAGAGCAGTCCCCCCGGCAAGGCCAGGGGGATTGTTTAAACCCTAAATAACCCTCAATAATTCGGGAAGTCATAATCGAGGTGGTGTTTAAAAACTATTCACAAAAACCTTTTTAAGGCACTGGGGTTTGAAATTTATCAACCCTCATTGACATAATAGATGAAATTTTTATCCAGTACAAACTTTTTTTTGATTGTTACTGGGCGTAAGTGATTAAAAATTTTTTTTTTTGGAAACCTGACCCCTAGCTTTGAATTCATAAAGGCCCCCCCTTTGGGTTTGGCCCTCTTGCTTTTTTAAACACACATCCAGACAAAACAAACATATAAAAAGGAAAAGGGGAAAAAGGGTTCATGATGACTTTTTGGGTTTTCCGGAGTCACTTTTTTGCTTGTGGGGAAGCATGCACCCAGGGGGGGCCTTTCCCTTTCAAGTTTCATTGAGGTGGGGCACCGGGAAAACTTGGTAGGGGTAAAATTTGGGGGCCCCGGGGGATCTCTGACGGTTTCGCCCCCACACAAAATCACCAGGATGTAGTTTTAAAATCAAGCCCGGGACCCTGGAATGGAGGAAAACCCAAAAATATGGCAGGTTATTTTAAATTTCATTACACAGTTTTAAAAAAATTTTAAAAACAAGGCAATCTTTCCCTGCACCAACTAAAAACCGGGTGGTAAAAACCTCCCCTAATCTGGGCGGGCCTGAGAATAAAATCTCCTGAGGAGTGAACCACCCGGGGCTGCCTGGGGGTTTAACCCCTGACAGAATATAGTGCAGGGGGTTTAGGTTTCCGGGGCCGGGGGAAAGAGTTTTGGGGCTAGCCTTCAAAATTTTTGTTTTTTCAGAGGGCTTTCCTTTCTTTCCATTTTTTCTGCTAAAATTGGGGAAATGGTGGGGGGGTGTGCAGGTCGTCCCCACCCCTATTATTTTTCCAAATGTCTCCGCAGTGAAGGCAGGCCCCTTGGTCAATTCAATAACCTAAAGGTTTCCCAAATCGGGGCATTTTCAATTCATCAATAGTTTTTTTCTAGGGGTTTTCTGACAGTCATGTTGGAAAACCTGGAAAGCCCTTAAAGGCCATCCGGAGAACAAACCCACCACCACTAGAACATCCCTTTTTTTTTTCCACTTTTGGGTAATTCAATGTTTTTAAATCGGGAATCCACTGGAGAGGATATAGTGTTTAGGGCCAAATCTTCCTTGCCTTTTTGGCATCAGCCCCCCCGGGTTTCCCAAGTATTGAAATTTTTCAAAAACTTCAAGAATAGCTATTTTCCCGTGGAAAAATGAAGTTTCTGGTGCTGTACATCTTTTGTTTTGAAAAAATCATCTGGTTAGTCCCCTCTGTGGGAAAATTTTCATGACCCCTTTGGGAAGTACAGCGGGTATAAGCCCTTGGAAACAAAGTCTTTTGTTTTTCCCTCTAAAACCCAAACTTGGTGTATTTTCTGCTCCCAATTCCTCCCAATTTTTCCCTTTCCCCTTCAGGTTTTGTTCAAGTTTTTTGGGGATTGCCCTAAACGGGTTTTAACACCAAATTTTAAAAGAAAACTTGCCCTTTGGGTTTTCTTCTTTTCTTTTTCCCTCTCTTTTCCCTTTCCTTCTTCTTTCTTTTTCCCTCACATTCTTTTTTCCTTCTTTCTTCTCACCTTCCCTTCTTTCTTCTCCCCTTTCTCCTTCTTTTTTTTCTGACATTCTCCTTCTTTTTTTTTCCCCCACTTTCCCCTTCTTTCTTCTCACTTCCTCCTTTTTTCTTCTCACATCCTTTTTTCCCTTTCTTCTCACATTCTCTTTCTTTTTTCTTCCGGGTCGGACAAATATACACCACCCCTGCTTCCTCATGAATTTTCGGAAAGAGTTTCGGCCTTTGCAGCCAAGTTGCTCTGTAGGTCCTTCTACTTCCACTGTCCTATTCTTCCAGGGCTTTTAGTCTTCAAAACACCCACTTGAGTTGGAAATTTGGGAAAGCAGGGCCCCCCAGAGTAAATTTGGCTTTTTGGGTTTTTCTTGAGGGGCGTTCCACTAGATGCGGGAAACATCACAGGGCCCACTTCGGGGCCAAAGTCATGGGCAACCCGTACACTTAGACGGGAAGTGGGGGTATATGTTCATGGTCTTTTTTTTTTGGGCGAGCTTAAAATTTTTCCTTTTAAAACCCCAAAGTTCCCCCTTCTTGGGCGGGCTTTCCAAAGTAAAGATGCAGCCCCTTCAGGGTTTTTTTGAAAGGGTAACCACGAAAAATCCTGTAGGAATCACCCCTTGATGGGCCTAATCTGGACCCACCCTGTGAAAAGCCCTAGTTTTGGCTCCCCAATTTGGGAAATGTAGAGACAGAAGGGGGAAGTTTGGTTTTTCAGCCCCCGGTTTGTTCAAGACAGTCATAAAGGGGGTTCTTTTCACGGCAGTCGGGTCTTCTTTCGTATAACTGATCTTCACTTCCCCCCCCCTTGAAAGGGGGAAGCAATGGCGGTTTGGAGAGTATCATCTTTTCAAAAGTGACATTTTCAGGCAACCAAAAATTTGGGCCTTTTATTTCGGAGATGGCACTGTTTACTGAGATTAGGTTTTTCTGTGACTGTTTTCAGGGGTCCCTTGTAGATCAAGAGGGGCCCCAAAAAATTGACCGGTTGCTAAAAAGATGTCTTGATTTTTTCAAGAAGAAATTTTTGCAGCAATGAAAAAGCTCTGAGGCAAAAAGGGACAGTTTCCCGGGAAAAGGATCTAACTTGCAAAAATAGGATCCAAGAGGTCTTTTAAAAACGTTTCCCCATGCTTTTTTGTCCGGACCCTTTGGGAAACTTTTGGCCCTAAATCTTCCCAAAAAAGGAAGAGGTTGAAAGGGCCCGTGAGTAGTCCCCAGAAATTCCCCAAACTGGATCCCTGTAGGATACATTTTCCCGGCTTTTAAAAAAACTCCCGGCCTCAAGTGAGTTCCCTTGGGGTAACTAATGTCCTTTTAAAGAAAATATAAAACTTTCATAAGACGGAGGCATTTGGGTTTTCCATTGACACAGTAAGTGAGATAGAGATGGGGAAAATTTATTCTAACGAAGGGAATTCGGTTTTGAATTTTAGGAAAACTTTTGGGTTCCGAACGAAGTCGAAATTTGGGGGACTTCGGGGGAAAGAAGTGGCTTTTTTATTGAAAAAATGGCAGCGAGCAAATGGGGCCAAAATGGGGGAAAAGGGACCCCTGGAAGGAAGAAAGGGGATAGCCCGCATGAAAATGTGCAAGAAAAAGCCAAAAAAAAGACCGGCGGGATTTTTGTGACCGTAGAACAAAAACCCGCCGAAACCCGGGGGCTCAACCGCTCTCACTGTACTGATCAGGGAAGGTGCTGCTGGGGGTGATTGTTTTTCTGAAAACTGAAAAATTTTAAAAAGGTTTTTGTGGGGTTTCCAGCTTGTCCCCAGAGACCCGCTTCTCTTAATGTTCTATTTTCTGATTTTGTGGGGTATTGGGGTCTAAATCCCAAATGGGGGCGCCAATGCAGCCATATACCCTTTAAAAACCAACTGACACAGCACATTGATAACCAAGGGGGGTCTAAGCCAGTTTTCCCTTTTTATTCATTTAAAGAAAAAGCGTTTTTCAATACAAATACCAAATTCCTTTTTTTGGGTGCTAATTTTTTTTTTTTTTTTTTTTTTTCGCAATTTTTTCCAGGGGTTAAATTAAAGCTTGTTATTCAAACTGTATGACTCCAAAACTGTTTATTTTTAAACCCCCAAAAATATACATTTTTCCTGTAGCCTAATTCACAAGCAAAGGTTAATTACAATTTTTTTCTCTTATTGTGGGCGTAGAAAAAAATCCCATTTTAAAAACGCTACAAAAACTACTAGTTTGTTTTTGGGGGTCAATTCTTTGGCGCAAATTTTCATCCCGGGGGTTTTTAAGCGTTGTTTTTTCACTGTGGTGATCCCAAGAAACCCCCATTTTCAACCCAAAAAAAATAACATTTTTCCCGTACATAATTCACAAGCAAGGTTTAATTTTCAATTTTAGCTCTTGTTTTGTAGCGAAAAAAAAAACGCCATTGAAAAAAACCTCCAAAGCTACTAAATTTTTGGTGGGCCCCAAATTTTTTGGCGAATTTACTCCCGGGGTTAAAATTTAAACAATGGATTTTTTAGCCCGTGGGGATCCCAAGAAACCGCCCTTTTTAACGCCAAAAAAAATTTAAATTTTTTCCTGTAAAAATAATTCACAAAACGAAGGGTTTAAATTCAATTTTATCCTTTTTTTTTTTTTTTTTTTTTTTTTTTTTTTGTGTCCTTAAAAAAAAAACCCCCATTGTAACAAGCACAAAGCAAATAGTTTGTGGTTTTGGGTCAATTGTTTTGGGGCAATTTTAAAATCCCGGGTTTTAAAAGCTTGTTTTTTTAGCTGTGGTGACCCCAAAAAACCGTCCTTTTCCAAAGCCAAAAAATAAAAATTTTTCCGTACATAATTCACAAGCGAAGGTTAATTACAATTTTATCTCTTGGGTTTTGTAGCGTAAAAAAAACACCGCATTGTAAAACGCTACAAAGCAAATATTTTTTGGTGGCTCCTTGGTTTTGGGGCAATTTAACCAAAACCCGGGGTTAATTAAACGTTGTTTTTTTAGCTGTGGTGAAACCCAAAAAAACCGTCATTTTCAAAGCCAAAAAAAAAAATTTTTTTCCCGTACATAAATCACAAGCGAAAGGTTTTAAATTTTCTATTTTTTTCTCTTTTTTGTGTAGCGTAAAAAAAACGCCATTGTAAACACGCTAAAAAAGCAAATATTTGTTGGTCAATTTTTTTGGGGCAAATTTAAAAACCAGGGTTAATTAATCGTTTTTTTTTCCCCTGTTTGGGACCCAAAAACCGTCTTTTCAACCCCAAAATATATACATTTTTTTCCCTTAAACATAATTTACAAGCAAAGGGGAAAATTTCAATTTTATCTCCCTTTTTGTGTGGCGAAAAAAAAAAAACCACAAAGTAACACGCTCCCCAAAACAACTAAAATTTGTGGGGGTTCAAAAAATTTTTTCCCCAATTTACATCCAGGGGGTTTAAATTTAAAGGGGTTTTTTTTCCCGCTGTGGTGGGGTCCCAAAAAACCGTCATTTTCACCGCCAAAATATAAACAATTTTTTCCCGTAGCCTAATTCACAAGCAAAGGTTAAAAATTTCAATTTAAATACAACCCCTACAAAGCAAAGTTTGTGGTTGCTCCCCAATTTTTGCGCAATTTTTCATCCAGGGGGTTTTTTAAGCGTTTTTCTAACAATTGGGACTCAGTAAAAAAAAAACTTTGTTTTTTTACCACCAAAAGAAGAAATTCGTTAAACGTAAATTTAAATCCGAAGGTTTAAAAAAAACCTGTTTGTGCTTTTATTTCAGTAAAATACACAAGTTTTTTAAACGGGACATACAATTTAAAATTTTTTCCCGCCCATTTGTGGGGCGCCATTTAATCCAAGGGTTAAACCCAACTTTTTACTTTAGTTTTATTTGGGGTCAAAAAACAGGGTGTGGGATTTATCATATACCGATATCTTCATCAAACAGTAAACTGTACATTTTTTGAACAAACAGTAAAAGGGCAGACAGAGAGGGGGCAAGGGTCTTCACCGCGAGTGGAAGGGCAGGGGGCCCCTCAAAAAATTTTTGGGGGCCCCCCACAGCAAAAAAAACCTGGGGGGCCCCACAACCCCCCCCATGTTAACCCCGCCCCTGTCAACTCCGCCCCCTGTCAACACCGCCCCCTGTCAACACCATCGCTCCACCCCTAACAACCTTATGGGGGCCCCACAACCTACGGGGGCCTTATGGGGGCCCCACAAACTACAGGGGCCTTATGGGGCCCCATAATATACAGGGGCCTTATGGGGGCCCCCACAGGACTGGCAAGTGGCCCGGTGCTACTGGCCACTTGAAATAGATCACTATGGCGCACAGCGCGACTTGCAGAGTGGGCCTCTTCTCCTCAGTAGCGCCGGGACCCACCACTCCATCTCAGTTGCACTGGGCCACTTCCCAGTCCTGTGGGGGCCTCTATAAGGTCCCTGTATATTGTGGGGCCCCCATAAGGCCCTGTATATTGTAGGGCCCCCATAAGCCCCTGTAGTTTGTGGGGGCCTCATAACATTCAGGGCCTTGAATGGGGCCCCCACAACCTTCAGGGGCCCCAAAACATTTATGGGCCTTGAATGGGGCCCCACCAACCTTCAGGGGGCCCCACAAAATTTAGGAGCCTTGAATGGGCCCCCCCACAAACTACAGGGGCCTTATGGGAGCCCCACAAACTACAGGGGCCTTATAGGGGCCCCCACAGGATTGCTAAGTGGCCCGGAGCTGCAGGGCCCGGCGCAACTAAGGGGAGAGGAGGGGTCCAGCGCTATTGAGGGGGAGGGGCCCGGCGCTGCGGGTCATGCTGCCACCATCTCTATCATTTAAATGTAACTTACTACTTCATAGCGCAGCAGCTCCTGACGGGCGGCCCCTCCCCCCCTTCCTCGGGCCCGTGGGCGGAAGCGCGGTTTTTTGAATCAGTGAGGCCCGCCCCAGGCCAGGGGGAGGGGGGGGGGGCCACCCAGCCCGGAGCTGCTCCCTTTTATAAAATTTAGTAAGTTACATTTAAATGATAGAGATGGGGGCAGCGTGCCCCAAAAAGCCCCGGGGCCCCCCTTTCCCCCCCCCTAAATTTTGCGCTGGACCCCCCTTTTCCACCTTTTGCCCCGGGCCCCCTCCCAGCACCGGGCCCGCAGTTGGGGGTTTTAAAAATTGGTGGGGAGAATGGGGCCCTGGGGCCCTCTTCTTTTCTACCATTTAAGGGAAGCAAGGGGAAAACGGTACCTCCCCGACGGCGGGGGGCCCCCCCCCTTGCTTAAAATCGGGCCCGGGGCCCGGGGTCCGGGATTACGGGTTTGGGTACCCCCCTACCCGGCGGCCCGGGGCAGAGGAAACAAAAATTCCAGGCCCAGGTCACAGAAACGAAAGGGGGACGTGAAAGCAGGGGGCACTGGGTTTGAGGCCAAAAACTGCCACGTATCAAAGGGGGGCCGTGTACTGACTAGCAACCCAAGGGTTTTATTGGTTGAAAAAGGTCATCCCCTTCCCCCCCAGTTTCCCAACTGAAAAACCCCACCCAAAGAGTCGGGGGGGAAACTTCAGAAAAAACCCTTATTTTGGCAGGGCCCCCGGGGAGCGGGTAAAGGGCCCTCCCCTGTCCTAAACCCCGCCTTTCCCATCCGGTCCCCCCACCCAGAGTTTTAAACTTTGGGGTGGGGGCTCACGCCCTATAAGCGAGGATAAACAATTTGGGAGGGCAGTCAGCGCTACTTGGCAGCGAAGAAAGGGGGCCCAATATCCCCTGCTTCTTCCCATTTGGGGAAAAAACAATGGGATTTTAGATTTGACATGGGAGGTCATGTTGGAGGGGTCAGCCTACCCATACCAAGACGGGGGAATGGGGACCAGTGACGGGTTTGAAAAACAAAAATAGATGAGGGATTTAGCCGACCGCACTTGGGACCGGGGAGGCAAGGGCTTTCTTCATCGTTAGGAAAAAAGGGGGGTTAAAGTTTGCGCCTTAGGCAGCGGCGCAGCCAGCAAGGGGGTCGTGTGGGTGTGAGTCAGGGGGGATAGAAAAGCAGTGTGAGGCGGGAGCCAAGCGGCCACGGGTAAAAAAACCCGCTTCGCGGGTTCCAAAAAAGTAGCGGCAAAAGGGCCCCTGAGGCAGCGGCGGCGGTAGTCACTCTTTTTGGGGGGGTTTGGGGGCGGTAAAATCCGTTATTTTCCACAAGGGCAGTTTAATTGCTAAGACACCCGGGGGAAGCCGAATAGGGGTATATGAAAGAACCCTGTAAGCAAAATTTAAGCGGGGGGGGGGCCCCAAGGGAGCTAACTTTGGCCCCCCAACGGCCCTGCGTCAAACATGCAGCGTCACCACCCGGGGGCCCGGGGGAAAAACGTGGCTAAAGATTTTGGGGGTCCATCCTCCCCGCTGCAGAACAGCAGCAGCCCCCAGGTGCCCCGCATGCCATTAAAAAGCCGTCAAGGCCCCCACCCCCTCTCGGGAAGGGGACTTTTTTCCCTCTTTGACATAAAACCCCCGGTCCAAAATGCTCCTGCTTTTCCCGCTGCTCATGGGCCCAGCATTCGTTCAGCGAGGCGATTGCAAAGAGACAAGGGTTTATGCCCCAAAACCACCCTAAGGGCAGCGCTGACCGTGTCCTGTCCAAGTTTTTTGGGTACTGCAGTCCCCCCTTTTTCCAAAAGGGGGAAACTTCCCCTTTTCAGAAAACTAATGGCTTGTCCCGAGCCAAAAAAGGAATTTCCAAAGGCCGTAATTTTTTTTCCAAAAAAGGAAAAAAACCTCATAAATATGTAAACGGAAGGTGGGCCATTCCTTGAGCTTATCAGTTTTTTTCCCAAAGGGGAAAGGCCAGCAGGACGTCTGGAGCTGTAACAGGGTGGGGCCCAAGTAAAAATGCCCTTTTAGGGCCCACTGGGTAAAATTGTTTCCCGGGGCCCCGGGGCACACCAACAATTTGGGACAGGAAAACGCCGTTTTTCTCCTCCACTTTGTAAAAAACTGCGGCTCCTGCCCAAAAGTCCCCCCTCCCCCTCCACCACCATCCCCACCCCCACAAGTATTTGCCCCAAAACATACCACATTTTGTAGGGCACAGCGGTGCCCGGGCATTTTTAAACCACCTGGCTTCCCTCGGAAAAACGAAGTCACACAGGGGAGGAACTGCTCCCTCATGCAGCAAGAAACGATGTGTGGCTTTCTCCGCGCCAACTGCAAATCGGAACCAGGGTACGGAAAATGGGATAAACATGGTGTCCGCGCGGGAAACCGAAAAGGGATGGCCCCAATGGGGCCCTGCGTGGGCATTGTTCAATCGGTTGTGAAAAGGTTCCTGAAGTTTTTCCCCCGATCTCAGAACATTCGGGAAAATGGCCAGGAAACGGCATGCCCCTTTACCCCTTCGTACAAACCCCAGGAAAAAACCCCCTCGAATTGCAGCGGCAAAAAGGGCCCCTCCCCCAACACACTCTGAGTGCGATGTTTCCCCCCCTTTTGGAATTCCACCCCTGGCAAAAGTTGGACCGACTGTATGAACAGGAAAGGCCTTTAAAAGATTTTTTAAAGATCCGGGCAGACAGAAGTACTCCCCTTTTGTAACTTTGATTCAGCCATGGCAGCTATGCGTGCACCTGCCTTTTGTTGGGGAAAAATTCGGGGAGGCGCTTTATTGTCATCCCCAAGGACAACGGGGATGAAAAACGTCATTCCACGGGCCTTCATGTCCGGGAACAGATGCGAAAAAATTTTTGTCTGGGCGGGGGACTGGAGACGTGGCGACTCATCCGCGGCCAAAATGAGTCCGGTGGGGACTGAAATGGAGGAGGAGGGGGAGGACATTGGGGCAAAGCATTGTTTGTTAAATGAGGGGGATTTTCTACCCGGGTTGACAAGAGAGGAGGAGCAGGAGAAAGTTTGGGGGGAAGCTAGATGGAGTTTGAGGAAGACAGGCAAAAGACCCCGAAACACCGTGGCAGTATACAGGGAGATGGAGGCAGAGAGCCCCCCCGGGGTCACTTGTGAGATGGCCCGCACATCCCTGATTTGCCTGGCTAGGGGACGCCAATTAGCCGGGCACCCAGCGAGGGATGATTTTCGGGCCTCTCCACCCTTTTGGGAACCCTCGCAAACCCCGGTCCAAAAGGGGACCCTTTTTTCCCCAGCTATTGGGGAAGGGGGGAAAAAAAACTAAAAAATACTTAGGGAAACCCTTCCGAAGTCAGGGGGCCGCTCCCCCAATTTTGCGGCTCGTCCCCCCCTTACAGGTCTGACCGGGGGGTTCCTAGCGTCCCCGTACTACTTCCGTGGCGGGCCGGAGGAAGGGGGGGGGTGGCGGAGCAGTACCAGCCCCATCAGCCCGCAAAACCCAATTGGAGTCACTGATGAGCAGCTTCCCTTTACCCGCCCCAATTTAGGAGGGGAGTCGCCAGCATCAGCACAGAAACAGGACCTGGAACAGAACCCCGAACCAACAAAGGGGGTTTGGGCCCACTTGGAAAGCACTTCCGCCCCCCCCAGTTAGAAAAATCCCTGGAAATAATGGGCAGCCAAAATGGGAATGGTGGGGGCCGGGAACTTGCCGATTTGCAGTGGGGAAGCGTCCTGCCCCGGGCCCGTAGTGTGGCATCAGAGCGGGGGGTTCATGCGGGGGGGTTGGGGAAACGTTTAAAACCCCAAAGGGGAAACCCCTTTTGTCCCCGGGGGAAAAGGGAACGACTGCCTTTGTCCAAAAATGAATCAAAGGGGTGGATCGGCCAGGGGTTTTCCAAAACACCAAAATTTCCCTTTGGCTTTAAAACTTTCATCAGCCCTGACGCCGCAAACCCCAAAATGTGAAAAAATGAGCCTGGGGTTAAAACTACCTGCCTCAGCCACTATTTAGAGCCGCCACCCGCCGATTTCCAACCTCTGCGAAAAGTTTCTCCATTTTGCCCCCCAACCATCTTTTCCAGGGGGCTGGTATTGCCCCCCCACCCCACAACTGTCACTGTGCCACCCAAAGACCTCATGCTGCGGGTGTGGCTGTGCCGTGACCTTCACACTGTGTTTAAATTTTGCCACGCTGACCTCATGCTGCGCTGGGTTTCTGCCGTGAAAATAACACTTGTCCTTGTGCCACTTTTCTGAACCCCAAAGCTGCTGCGTGGGTGCTGCCCGGGGCCCCAATTTTGTAATTGTGCCACTCTCAAACCCCATGAGTTTCTCCCTGTGCCGTCACCTCCACTCTTTTTCATTGTGCCCCTCTGTGGCCTACTCCAGTTTTTGCCACCCCCCCCAGGGAAAGTGATTGTGCCACTTTCCCGACCTTATGCTGCTGCTGTGGCGTGCCTTTTCCTAGACACTTTTGTCATTTTGCCACAAGGCCTATTCCTGTTTTTTCCCCCTCCAGAATGTATTGTGCCACTGTCTGACCTCATGCTGCTGCCGCCGTTTTACCTCCACCTCTTCATTGTCCACTTTTGTAGCCTACTACTGTTTTGGGCCCCCTCCAGAAAGGGCATTGTGCCCCTGTTTTGACCTCATGTGCTGCTGCCCCTGACCTACCCCACTGGTCATTGTGGGCCCCTGTTTTGGGCCACATGCTGGTGCTTTGGGGGGCTGCCGTGACCCCCACACTGTGTCACTGTCCCACCTGTGGCCACTCCTGTTTTTTCCACCCCAGAAAAGTCATTGTGCCCCTTTCCCCAAAAATCATGCTGCTGCTTTTGGGGTGCGCCCTGCCTCCATACGTGTCATTGTGCCACTGTTTTTCCTCATGCTGCTGCTATGGCCCGTGCCGTGACCTACACACTGTGTGGGTTGTGCCACTTTTGACCTCATGTGGTGCTGGGGCTTTCTGCCGGGGACCCCACAAACTTTTGCCCTTGTGCCCTGTCTGACCCCCTGCTCTTCGTTGGGTGCGCCGGGGACCTAACACTGTGTCCATTTTGCCACTTTTCCCGACCTCAAGCTGCTGCTGTGGCTGTGCCTTGGGCCTCCCAAAACTGGCCCTTTTCCCACTCCCGGGGACCTACCCAGTTTTTGGGCCCCCCAAATGTCATTTTTACCACTGGGCCCGACCTCAAGCCTTTCTGTGGGCTGCCCGCCGGACCTCCAAAAATCTGTATTGTGCCACTGTTGACTCATTTCTGCGCTGTGGGTTTCTGGCTGTGCCCCCCAAACTTTGTCATTGTCCCCCTCTGTGGCCTAAATCCGTTTTTTCCACCCCAGAAAATTTATTGTGGGCCCCGCCCGACCTCATTCTGCTGCGGGGGCTGCTGCCGTCAAACCCCCCACAAATGTGTCATTGTCCCACTCGTGGGCCCACTCCTGTTTTTTTGGGCCCCCTTCCAGAATGTCAATTTTGCCACTGCCGACCTCAAGCTGTGCTGTGGCTGCTTTCCCCCTGACCTACAACTTGTCAGGGGCCCACCTGTGGCCTACTCCTTTTTTTTTCCACCTAAAAATGTCATTGGGGCCACTATCTAAACCCCATGCGCTCTGTTTGGGTGCTGCCGGGGGGGGACCCCACACTGTGTCATTGTGCCCTGTAGACCCCTTTTTCTTTCTTTTGTGGCTGCTGCCGTGACCTACACACTGTGTCATTGTGCCAATTTTCTGAAACCCCCCAAAGCTGCTGCTTTGGGTGCGCCGTGACCCAAAACAAATGTTCATTGGGGCCAAATGTCCCGAAACCTCATGCTGCTGCTGTGGGTCTGCCGGGGACCTACACACTGTGTCCCTTGTCCCCTCTGGGGCCTTACTCCTGTTTTTTCCCCTTTCCAAAAAGTCATTGTGTCACGGGCCCACCTCATGCTTTTTGCGTGGGTGCGCGTGACCTCCACACTCTGGCATTTTGCCACTGGGCTGACCCCATGCTGCCCGCTGTGGGGTGTGCTGTGACCCCCCCACTGTGTCATTTTTTCCCCCCTCTGTGGCCTACTCCGTTTTTGCACCTCCAGGGAAAAAATTGTGCCCCTGGGGCTGACCTCAGCTGCTGCTGGGTGCTGCCGTCACCTCCAAAACTGTGTCATTGCCCCCTCTGTTTGGGCCAACTCCTGTTTTTGCCACCTCAAAAAAAAGTCATTTTGCCACTGCCCCGACCCATGCTTTTGCTGTGGGGTTTCTTCCATGACCCACCCCTGTGTCATTGTTACCCTCGACCTCATGTGCTGGGGTGGCTGCTGCCGTGGACCTACACACTGGTCATTGTGCCACGGGCTGACCTCATCGGCCCGTGTGGCTGCTGCCCGGGCCTACCCCACTGTGTCATTGTGCCCCGGGCCCCGACCTCATGCTGCTGCTGGTTTCTGCTGCCGTGACCTACCACTGTGTCATTGTACCACTGTCTGACCTCATGCTTTTGCTGTTTGGGTTGTGCGGGGGACCTACACTTTCTGTATTTTGCCCCTGTTGCCTCATGCTGTGCTGTGGGTGTTTCCGTGAAACCCCCACACGTTTCCCTTTTTGGCACTTTCTGGACCTCATGCTGGGGTGCTGTGGTGCTGGGCCCGGGCCTACACACTGGTCATTTTTGCCAATGGGCCCCTTTACCTAATGCTGCTGTGGCTGTGCCGTGACCTACACAAATGTGTCATTGTCCCACTCTTTGACCTAACCCCGTTTTTTTCCCCCTCCAGAATGTATTGGCCACTGTCTGAACCCCATGCTTTCTGCTGTGGCTGCTGCCGGACCTACACACTGGGGCAAATTTTGCCACTGTCTGGGCCCCCATGCTGCGCTGTGGCTGCTGCCGTGGGCCTCCACACTGTGTCCCTTGTTCCCCCCCTGGGCCCACTCCCGGGTTTTTTCCACCTCCCGGGAAAGGATTGTTGCCCCTTTCTGAAACCCCATCTGTTGTGGGCTGCTGCCCCCTGACCTACCAAAACTGTGTCATTGTCCCACTCTGTGATCTACTCCTTTTTTTTGCCACCTTTCCCGAATGTCATTGGCCATGTCTAAACCCCAAGCGCGCTGGGCTGCTGCCGTGACCTACAAAACCCGTGTCCCTTGTAAATACTCTCCCGACCCCATGTGTCTGTTGGGTGCTGCCGTGAAACCACAACTGTGTCCCTTGTCCCCTGTCTGACCCCCAAAGCTGCGCTTTGGGGTGGGTGCCGTGACCTAAAAACACGTGTCTTTTGCCACTGGGCTTAAACCCCATCTAGCTTTGGGGGGCTTTTTGGGCCCTGACCTACACACTGTGTCCCTTGAAACCCCTGTTGACCTTTTATGGGGCTTTCTGTGGTTGCCCGCTTGACCTACACTTTCGTCCCTTGTGCCACTGTTTAAACCTTTATGGGTGCTGTGTGGCTGATGCCGTTACCTACACACTGTGTCATTGTGGCCTGTTGACCTCATGCTGGCTGGGCTGCTGCCGTGACCTTTCACACGTTTCATTGTGCCACGGGCTGACCTCATGCTGCTGCTGTTTGGGTGCTGCCGTGACCCCCACACTGTGTCATTGTCCCAAATCTGTGGCCTACTCCCGTTTTTGCCACCTCCAGAATTTTGATTGTGCCACTTTCTGACCTCTGCAGCTGCTGTGGCTGCTGCCGTGGGCCTACACATTTGTCATTGTCCCACTCTGGACCTACTCCCTTTTTTTTCCACCTCCGAAAGTCAATTTTGCCCCCTGTTCTGACCTCATGCTGCTGCTGTGGTGGGTTGTTGTGACCTAACAAAACCCCGTGTCATTGTGCCAAATGGGCTGACCTCATGGCTGCTTTTGGTGCGCCGGGGACCTACACACTGTGTCAAAGTGCCCCTGTTCCCGACCCCATGGGGTGCTGGGCTGCTGCCATGACCTTTAAAATGTGTCATTGGCCCCGTCTGACCTCTGCTGCTGCTTGGCGCTGCCCGGGGGCCTACCACTGTGTCATTGTGGGCCCCGTTGACCCCCATTTCTGCTTTCTGTTTTGCTGCTGTTTACCTTCCCCAAATGTGTCTTGGCCACTGTCTTTACCTCATGCGCTGCGCCGTGACCTCCACACTGTGTCAATTTTTCCACCTGTGGGCCCATTCCTTTTTTTTCCCAAACCTCCGAATGTCCCTTTGTGCCCCGTCTGACCCCATGTTTTCTGTGGCTGCCCCCCATAAACCCCTACACCCCCTGTCACAAAAGTTTCCACCTGAGCTCTCAGTTTTTTTTTTCCAGCTTTCTCTGGCATGACTTTATCAGGGAAAAATTCCCGCTTCAGTTTTTTGGGCGTTTTTTCCCTTAAAGCCCAGGGAATTTTATAGTGGGAAACGGGTTCTAAGGGGCGGCGGCAGTCATGTGCGGGGTAAAACCTAAAACACAAAAATTGTATAAGACCAAAACCCAAACTTTTCCCCTGCATATTTTAAACCCTGGCACAATTTTTCTACGCACCCTGCAGGCTCTGTGCAGCATGGAAATAGCTGTTTTTTAACGTGATTCGTCCCGAAGTAATTCGGAACTAAGTTATTTTTTGCCAAGAAATTCGGCGAAGTGAACGAAACGAATTTCGGGAAATTCGCCCATCTCTAGTGATGAGGCCTAGAAATCCTTGTAGTTGTTTTAGATTGTTCGGTGAAGAAATGAGCATCACAGCTTTTTCCCGATCATTGGTAAGGTGTTTGGTACCTTGTGATATGCAATGTCCGTGGAATACAACTTTCTTAGAACACCATTGGAGCTTGGACTGTTAGACTTTGCAGTTGATTGATGCCAAATGTTGAAGAAGACTCAAAGAGCTTGATTGACAAGTTGGAAAATCAGGTGCACACAAGAGAATATTATACATGTCCTGCAGGGCTTGAGTCAACTGGTTGCATGAGTTCTGTGCCCCTTTGAAGCATCCTCGTCCAGGTGGGCTGAGTACCATAAGTGAAAGCAGAAGGGTATTGACAGTCCTTGTGTAGTGGGACACTGAAGAAGACATTGCAGAAACCATAGACTGTGAAGTATGCAGCTGAAGAAGGTACTTGGCTGAGAAGAACATAGGCTTTGGGGACCATAGGGTTCTCATAATCCGTGACAGCAATGACTGCTCCTGAGTAGTGATGAGCGATTATGTTGACTATCGTCATTGGGTCGATAGTCGATATCGGCAATTATCAATAAGATATTCGATAGTCGATAATAGATTATTACCGATGACCATTAAAGTCTATGGAAGAGCAACAACACCTTCATTCTTACACCCAAACAGGGCTGGAGAAGCTGGAATTAACATCCACAACAGTCAAATGGATACGTGCTACATCTTAGGCAACACACTTAGGTTATAAAAGCCACAGAAAAAAAAATCACAGATCATTCACTATCCCTGTCTTGCACCACAGCATGACCCTTAAACCTGCATGACCCACAAATTAAAAAGTGCCAGAAGGAACCATCATTTTACTTGAACTGGACTTTAACTATACATCCTTTTTTGGCCTCTTGATCTTTTAATATGACTTATGACCCAAACCTCATTTTGTAATCAAAGATTTCTTCAGAAAATAGATTATCCACAGTGGTGGGTACACGAGTTGACATTTGGGCTGCTTCATGTTGGACGGATGCTGATGATGCTGATGATGACATTTGTGGCAGTGACTGGGAGGACGAGGAGGTAAGACTGCTGGATGCAGGTTTCATTAACCTCTGAAGGACTGATTGGCGTCACGGGTCATTACTGAGAATCTCAGGGCCCTGACCCAGCGATGACAGGCCTGACAGTCCTGCAACTGACGATCCGCTGGCATGCGTGTTGTCGCCAGCACTGGAAGGAGCACCTTCTCTCGTACCTCTACCTTCATGTCCTACCCCCCTCTTTGCTCGCTTACCACCTGAATTTCTCTCCATGTTCAGAAATATAAAACTTTGAGAAGGTATGGAAGAGTTTTGGAAAGTCTCTTATTAAAAGACGGCAAATCACAGCTATTCTCAAATCAAAACAAAATTGATGTATTCAAATTTAACTACAAAGTAGCTCTATGAACAAAGCTTGACTGACCAAAAGTGAAAAAACACCTGTCTGAAATGTATACGGATATTAAAAGGTATTTTTGGCACCTATCAGTACACCTGTGGTGACTACAAAGTTGCAGGATTCAAATTTAACTGCAAGGTGGCTCTATCAACACAGCTGGCCTGCGCCAAAGTGAAAAAAACACGTCTGAAATGTATACTGAAAATAAAAGGTATTTTTTGGCACCTATCAACCTGTGGTGACTAAAAAGTTGCTGGATTCAAATTTAACTGCAAAGTAGATCTATCAACAAAGCTTGACTGACCAAAAGTGAAAAAAACACGTATCTGAAATGTATACGGATAATAAAAGGTATTTTTGGCACCTTTCAATTCACCTGTGGTGACTACAAAATTGCTGTATTCACATTTAAGTGCAAAACGGCTCTATCAACAAAGCTGTACTGCGCCAAAGTGAAAAAACACGTATCTGAAATGTATTCGGATAATAAATGTATTTTTGGCACCTTTCAATTCACCTGTGGTGACTACAAAATTGCTGTATTCACATTTAACGGCAAAGTAGCTCTATCAACAAAGCTGTACTGCGCCAAAGTGAAAAAACACGTATCTGAAATGTATTTGGATAATGAAAGGTATTTTTGGCACCTATCAACCTGTGCTGACTACAAAATTGCTGGATTCTAATTTAACTGCAAGGTGGCTATATCAACAAAGCTGGAATGGCAAAATTGAAAAAGAACACCTATCTGAAATGTATACTGATAATAAAAGTGGAGTTTTGCACCTAACAAAGAGACCTGCAGTTACTAGAAAAGATGTGTATCCTAATATAAGTTCAGGCTGCCCAATATCCAAGAAATATTTCAATAGAAAACTTTTTAAAAATTTAAGCTATTGCAGTGCAATGTTTCACTAAGTCTTGGTGAACATACCCAGTTTTCTTTAAAGGAGTTTGGGGTTTCTGTGTTCGCACGGGGGGACCCTCTCCCGTTCCCCCCCCGTGACTTTCCCAGGTAGTTGCTTTTTAAAAAATTCTCTACTTAATACATAAAATTTCAAATCTGTGATCTAACTAAGTTGAAAAGGATCACGGGAAAACATTGAGCTTTCTCTGTGAAAAAATAGAATAATTTCGCTGAGCTGTTTGCTGAGCTGTTTGGACAGAGGCAGAGCAAACACCCAAAATGCTATTGAGAAAACAGGACACTGATCATGAAAGGAAGGGGGGTTTATGAAAAAAGGGAGGGTAATGTGTTTTTTCCACCCAATCGCAAACCAAACACACCCCATTCATGACGTCCCACACACATCTCACCCTGCTCTTTTTTGTAAGCTGTTTTTTGCTGGCCCCCCAAAAAGACAGGAAGCGCCGAAAATGGCGCGATAAAAATTAGTTTAAAGCACAGATTTAAACCTAAATTATCGCGGGGATCAAAAAAAACCGTTCAACGTAAAAAAGTGCCGATTTCAACTTTTTTAATAATAATCCCCTCAACATACCCCTTTGAGTCCTAAACCCAAAACGGTATTTTGGGGGTTTCACCAGAGATAATTTTCTTGTGAACAGGGAACCGAGGTGTATTTGCAGGAGAAATGCAGGGGTTTGAGAAACCCCTTTTTCCCAGGAATGTTCTAAATTTGTGACTCCAGAGATTGTTTTTGACATGTTTAAAAGGCATTTTTGAAAAAAGGGGAGGGGGGATACCCCCCCTCTTTCAAAAAGGGACATTTTTACGGGTGAGACGGGAAAGGGATGCCGAATCATGGGGAAACCTTTGGGCCCAAAATTCAGGGGGGTTATTGTCAAAAGTTCAGGAGGTGTTGCTTGATGTGGTTTAAACATGTGAAGCGCAGGAACAGTTGTAGAGTTTCATTTTAAAATTTTGAGTATTGTAGGCCCAAAAATACATTCCAGAAGAATTATATTTTGGATATTAGCTTTCATCGTTTGTAGAAAAATTAGCTTCAAGCAGATTGTTGGGTAAGTAGGAGAGAAAAAGAGTTTGGGACAGGAGTCCATGATGCCCAATTGGCCCGGGGGTGGGTTTAAGGGGGTTGGGGGTTGGGGTCGCCCATCCATTTTAAAAAGCATAAAATGTAGACAAAAGGGAAAGGGTTGACGCCCGGGGTGGAATGTCAAAAGTTTTCAAAAAACCGATTTGGCTGCACCGGGTATCTAAAGGGAAAAGGAATTTGGGGTGGCCTTTTAATTTTTGAAAAATTGAGGGTCAACACGGGTTCGAATAAACAAAACAGTGGTGTTCTTAAACCCCATTGAGAAAAAGGGGTAGTTAGGTTTGCCGGGAATCTTTTGGTTTTGGGACAAATAGGAGGGGGGCTTGAGGTTGGAAAGGCGGATAAGAGCATCTTGGGTATGCTTTTTGGGTTTTCCGGGACTAGGGTTAAGATTGGAAAATTTGAGGCCCAAAGGAATGGATTTTTATTGTGGGAAATGAGGTCTGCGTTGTGTTTGTTGGTTGAATCTTAAAGGGGTTGAGATTAAAAACTGATACTGAGGTTAAAATTTGATTATATGCTTGGGGGTTTATTGCGGTGGGTTGTGTTCCTTTGGTAGCAAGACCCCTTTTGTTGCCACGAGCTTTAGCGGGGGCATGCCTCATGATATGTCCGGATCGATTGAAGAAAAAAACAGTTTTCTGAGTTCGGCCTTGTCCCCCGGGTGTGTGCTCTGGAAAAAGGTCGAAAAAACCTTTTTCCCTGATAGGATTTCTGTGGGTTTTGTACCCGGGGAAAAATTGCTTTGGGTTTGGATTTTTGAAAAAGGGTTGTCTGGCTGAGAAAATAGAGCCCTGTGGGAGCTTTTGGAAATGGGGGTTCAAATTAAAAAACCTTTTTTAAAACTTTTGGGTTTTGGAATCAGTCTTTTGCCTTAGCATTGGAAGGGAAGTTGACTTCCGGGGATAACTTGAATATTTTGTCGTTTGTTTCAAAGTCCCAATAGGGTTTAAGAAAACCTATAAAAAACCCCCGTTGAAAAGAGGTTTTTGGGTGAGTTTAAAGTGATTCATGTCAAATCCAAAAACGCAGCCCTTTGGGTGAAAAAAAATTTCCAGGATTCATTAGGACTCGGGAAGTAAAATTGAAGTTTATTCACTGAGATTCGCCCCGTTTTCCCTTTTCCCCAAAAGGAAGCCGATGGCAAAAACTTTTCCCCCAGATGATTTTAATTTCTGATGCCCTTTCGATAGTGTCTTCTTGTGGGGCTGATTTGATGTTGGGCCCAAAAGTACTCCCACCCTTTGATGTTTGGCAAAAAGGGTATAGATCTTTCCAAGGGGCAAAATATTTTTCTGTTTTCTGGCTGTTTCCCACGGAAAAAAATTGCCATAGGATTTTTTCTCAGGGTCTGGCATTTGGGTCGGGGTAGAATTATTGACTTGTTTGGGGTAAAAGGCTTTGTAGTTTTGGTTGCCCCTGGGGTTTTGTGGTGGCGTGATGGATGAAAAGGTGGAAACGGCAAAGAAAAAAATTCCAGGGGTGAGGAGGTGATGGTGGTGGTGCTGCCGGGTGGGGGTTTAAATCCATGAAAGAGTCTGGTTCTGGTGGTGGGGGGGGGGGAAATTTTGTGTGTTTTGAGTAATGTGTCCCCCTCCTGAGTGTTTGTCTGTGTGCTGTGGGGCAAAGGAAAAAAAACTGGAGTCGTTTAATTTGGATTGCAGATGTGGGTTCCCCGGCATCCTGTAGTTAAAAGGCAACTTGTCCTCCCCTGTCTTCCTCTCCCTTAGCATTGAAAGTCGAATAGGGGGTATTGTTTTAGGGGGGGTACATAGAATTTTCCCAGATGCTGTGAGAAAAAGGGGTTTGAAAGGTTTCGGGGGGGTGGGTTTTGAAGTTGCAGGTGGCGGGCAAAAACGTTATCCCTACGACAGGTTTCATATCAATGTTTTCCTTAGCAGTAACAAGTGGGAAATTTCCAGAAAGGGGAGGGGGGGAGTCGGAATGTTAGGTGTAGCAAGAAAGGCCGTTGTTCAAACCCTTAAACCCGGGAAATTTTCCCGGGGTTTTTTGGGTTTTCTTAGGGCTACAAATATGGCCCCAGGAAATGCAAAGGGGGGGGTTTGGAAATTTTTCCCTTTTCGGGGTACAGAGAATGTTTGGATTCATAAAAAAGTCCCACAGAAAATAATGGGAGGTTTTTCTGGCTCGGGGGTGAGGGAAAAAATCCGGGAGTGGCAGGGTTGAGGTTTAAAACAAAATGTGATCAGTGTTGTAGTTCCCTCCCACAATTTTACGCAAAATTTCAGTGTTAATGGAAAATTTTATGGGGGTCAGTCTACCAATTGAAAAATCGCCATCTTGGTTTTGGGGGGCAAACTCATCTTTATAAATATGCTTCCTCAAAAACCTTCTTATTTTTTTTAAATTTAGTTTCAAAGTAATTTTTGCTTTGCCAAAAAAACATGTTATTTTTCTTTCAAAGTTTCTCCCACATGCTTGCTTAAACCCGTGATTTTTTCTCGTTAACAGAGCCCTATCATTTTTAAATTTTTTTTCTCAAGTCTCATATATATATTTTAAATATTTTTTTTCTACGATAAAACCCCGCTCGCTGACCCTTTTTAAATTTACCGGGTATAATCTTTCATTATGCCATTGGAGTGAGGGGAGAAAAATGTGCCCGCAAACGGCAGTACAACCCCCCTTTAAAAGTTTCTTTGAATCGAAAACCAAAAGGTTTTACACTCTTCCAGAATTTTTAGTGTGAAAATTTTCAAGTGATGTAGGGTTGAAAGTAAAATTAACCCTGTAAAGCAGTTTTGTACCTAAGTAAAAAAGAACAAATTAAAAACAGTGTATTTTTTTTGAGTTTTAAATCCCCCGGGAAAATAACCCAACATAAACCAAATTTTCTTTGGCCCCATCAGCCCGATAATCTCAAATTTTCATTGGGCTATACCATCTGTATAACAGGAAAAAGCAAAAATTTCCCGTCTATAACAGGCTTTATGGCTACTCTTTAAAATATTTTTCTTCAGATGTCTGTCTAAACTATAGCAAAGGCCCTTTTGGAATTGGCCCCGTTTCTTTGGAATGAAGATCATCTGTCTATAACTATTTGCAGGCTTTGGCTATTGGCCAGTTCTCTTCAGGAATTCAGATTTATCTGTCTTTAACTTTTATGTATATAACCCGTATCTGTATATAAGGTATATAACTTATTTACAGGCTTTGGGGCTGCTAACCCGGGGCGGGGTTTTTAGGGACGTATCCCTGATATCTCATTTTTTTTTTCCCATCAGGAACCCCCCCCCCTGGCCTACATGAAAAAATGATCCGAAAGTAAAATACACTTTTCCCGGGCACGTTTTTACTTTTCAGAGCAACCCAAAAAAGGGATTAAAAGGGGTAGCGTTTAAAGGATACGCATATTTATACGCTTTAAAGTACCGAGCAAAACCCTGGGGCCACCTGACGCCCTTTCAAAGGTCTCCTAAGGGAGGCGGGCAAACCCCCAAAAGACTTTCAAAAGAAAAGTCCGAAAAAAAAGATAAGTCACAGACTAAAAAATCTTTCGAAATTACCCGTTTCTGTGGGGGTTTATCAGGCCCCAAGTGATTCGGGGACTCCAGGACAGTTTCAGTTTGATGGTAAGGCGTCAAAACCCCCTCCGGTAGTCCTCGGAAGTTTGGGGAGCCCCAAACACCCCTGTTTAAGGGATTCAATTATGTGTTTGGGAAAATTAAACTTTGTTCCACTTCTTATTGAATTAGTTTCCTCCTACCCAATTTTATTTTTATTTTTTGCTGCCCGGCAGCCAGAGCTCGAGAAAACATGACCCACACCTTCCCTTCAGGGGCATGAATCCGATTTTAATCAAAGGGAAAATTTAAATTTAAAAAGAACTTTTTTAATCACTTTACCCATTTTATCACACATGTTTTGGGTTTAAAAGGTGGTCACTAAGAGGAAAATTTTAAATTTTGCATGTACGTATGAAGCATTTGGGTGATATGAACCCTTCGCAAACTCTCCTCTGTATTTTTTGGGGGGGGGGGAAGGCCTTGAAACTGGTTCTAGCAGACACTGCCCTCTGTCTTAAAAGGGAAAACTTTTTGTGAGAGATTTTCTGGGTACTTTGATAAGGGTTTATTGCAGTAAAAGCAGATTAACAAACTAAACTGATGAGCTTAACAAGAATGTAATGATGAAAAAGGGCTTTTTTATGTTTTTTCCTTTAAAACTACCAACTTGACATGGCCTTCTACTGTTTTGCCCCTCCAGAAAGTATTGTGCCACTGTCTGACCCCATGCTGCTGCTGGGCTGCTCCGTGCCCTCCCCACTTTTTTCATTGTGCCATCTCGACCCCCATTTCTTTTGCTGTGGGTGCTTGCCGTTTCCCCCCACACTGTGTCTTTTTGCCCCTTCTGACCTATGCGGGTCTGCCGTGACCTCCACTCTGTCATTGTGCCACTCTGTGGCCTACTCCCGTTTTTGCCACCTCCAGAATGTCATTGTGCCCCCTGGGGGTGCCTCATGCTGCTGCTGTGGCGTTTTCGTGGGCCCCCCCCCACTGTGTCATTGTGGGCCCCTCTCTGACCTCATTTCTGCTGTTGCCCTCACCCCACTCTTGTCATTGTGCCCCTCTGTGGGGTTAAATACTGTTTTGCACCTAACAGAATGTCATTGTGCCACTGTCTGACCTCATGCTGCTGTGTGGCTGCTGCCCCTGCCCCCCCACATGTGTCATTGTGCCACTCTTTGACCTCATGCTGCTGCTGCCGTTACCTCCACTCTCTGTCATTGTGCCACTCTGTGGCCTACTACTGTTTTTCCACCTCCAGAATGTCATTGTGCCACTGTCTAAACTCAAGCTGCTGCTGTGGCTGCTGCCGTGCCCTCTACACTGTGTCATTGTGCCACTCTGTGGCCTACCCCTATTTTGCCACCTCCGGAATGTCATTGTGCCACTCTCCAACCTCATGCTGCTGTGACTACTGCCGTCACCTCCACACTCTGTCACTGATGTTGCCACCTGAGCCCTCAGCTTGTTTTTTTCCAGCTGTCGCTGCCATGACTTTATCAGGCTACATTCCTGATTCAGTTTTTTAGTCAGTTTTGCCCTCTTAAGAGCCCAGGAAATATTATAGTGAAGCGATACTAAGAGCGACGGCAGTCATCTGCGTGTCATACTAAAACACAACATTGTATGAAGACCAAACCAAGCTCCCTCTGCATATTTAAGCATGGCAAAATGTTCTACATCACCCTGCAGGCTCTGTGCAGCCTGGAAATAGCTGTTTTTTAATGTGATTCGTCCCGAAGCAATTCGAACCGAAACGAATTTTTTCGGAAAATTCGGCGAAGTCACCGATTCAAATTTTTGAGAAATTCGCCCATCTCTAATAAGAAATTTTTCATTGGAAAATCAACTCAAGGAATTGCACTGATCTCTATAGAGAAGAAGAGTAACAGTTAGCATACAAATGTTACATAGTTACATAGTTTGTACGGCTGAAAAAAGACAGATGTCCATCCAGTTCAGCCTAAAGTGTTGATCCAGATGAAGGCAAAAACCCCTATGAGGTAGAAGACAGTTGTCCTCATTTTAAGGAAAAGATTCCTTCCTGACTCCAATCTAGCAATCAGAATAAATCCCTGGATCAATGACCCTTCTCCAGAATCCTAGTCACTATAGCTTGTTATACTATTACGCCCTAGAAATGCATCCAGACCCTTTTTTGAACTCAGTGAATTTACCATGACAAGTTCCTTTGGCAGCGAGTTCCACAGTCTCACTACTCTTACAGTGAAGAATACCTTTCTATGTTTATGTAGAAACTTTCTTTCCTCTAGGGGTAGAGGATGTTCCACTGTTCTTGATACAGTCCTGGGTATAAATAGCTCTTGGGAGAGATCTTTATATTGACTTTTAATATATTTAAACATATTTATTATTTCTTCCCGAAGCCGTCTTTTCTCTAAACTAAATAACCCTAATCTTGCTAATCTTTCTGGGTATTACAGTTCACCCAGTCCTTTTATAATTTTTGTTGCCCGCCTTTGTACCTGTTCAAGCTCTACAATGTCTTTCCTGTGAACTGGTGCCCAAAACTGTACACAATATTCCATGTGTGGTCTAACCAGTGACTTGTATAATAGGAGAATAATGTTCTCATCATGTGCATCTATACCCCATAATCCTGTTTGCCTTGGCAGCTGCTGCCTGACACTGGCTGTCATAATTAAGTCTACTGTCCACCAGGATTCCCAAGTCCTTCTCCATGTCACTTTTTCCAAGCATTTTTTCATTTAACAAGTAATCATGGAATGGATTTTTCCTCTCCATGTGCATAACCTTGCATTTATCTGTGTTTTTTTTTATTTAAAAACAAATTTTATTTAAGAATAAAGTCAGTACAAATCAAATGCATCATTCAAAAAGTTGCACCTGTATTACAGTATACCAAATAATTTTCCATTATACAAAAAGTACAACAGTTAGTAGAGAAACAATAGTGAAACTTCAATTCCCTTTTTTAGTAATCATAACCCTCCCTGCCCTAACTGACCCCCACCCCTTTCAACCATACCCCCCTAAATCCCTACGATGTACCATACTCCTGTCTATCCTAGTCCTCAATATCTAAGTTCCCCAGCGAGCCTTTCAGTTTTTCCAACAAGTAGTAATCTGTGTATTTAAACGGTTCCATTATCGTCTTAACCTTGTCTGTTGTATATTGTGTAGAAATAAACTGTCTCCACTTTTTAAAAAAGTGTTTTGATTCTTTTTCTTTATTCCTCTCCACCTCAAACTTTTCCATATACAGTGCTTGCTTCAAGCAATCCCGGAGTTCAGAAAGCTCAGGGAGCGTGGGAACAAGCCAATGTCGCAAAATACATTTCTTGGCCACTAGTAGGGCGATGTGTATACCTTTCAGTGTCACTGGAGGACCTTCCCTTCCCTCAAACCCTAAATTTCTTGTGGCTTAGTGGAACAGTAGGCCTTTCAGGTTAAAAGTAAGCGAGAGATTCCATGTTTCTTTTATACGTCAGAGAACCTGTCGCCAATAGCCCTGGACCCCTGTACATAACCATAAGCAATGATAAAGGTTCGCTTTGTCCAAGCCACATTTTGGACA
This sequence comes from Phyllomedusa bahiana, assembly GCA_025379985.1. Classification (NCBI taxonomy): domain Eukaryota; kingdom Metazoa; phylum Chordata; class Amphibia; order Anura; family Hylidae; genus Phyllomedusa; species Phyllomedusa bahiana. Next base: position 79,424 of record JAODAL010002615.1, read on the forward strand.
GACCTGAAGGAACCCTGGGTTCTCCGATCCATAAGGTATATTAAATGCATAGATAGCTTTGTGTATTAATCTGAACAATATTTATCTCCATTGTTCACTCAGAACTGCTTTACGCACCAACGACACACCCTTGAGATTTTTCTGTGATATCTCTGGGTCCAGGAGGTGAGCCTCCCAACTCTTAAAAAGTTTAGGTTCCAGTTTTTCTGTGTCCTTGTTGTGTAAATTAGAGTATATCTTAGAAAGGATACCCTTGCTGTCTTCCCTTTTACATAACTTTAAGAATTCCTTAGTTTCTTCCAGAGACTGGAAGTGTGTCACCTTGCCCTTGCAGAAGCTTTCTATTTGTTTATATTGCAATATGTGCTTTGGTCCTAAACTAAACCTATCCTCCATCACCCTCCATTTCAAAAGTGAGCCATTCGAGGGTGATAACACGTCGCACAATGTTTTTATGCCATTTTGTTTTCAGCTGTCAAAAAGTTTGTTTTCAACTCCTGCTTTAAACGATGGCGAATCTCACAGCGGGAAAAACTGCGATATAAATATAGGCCTCTTGAATAACTTCCTAACATGCCGCCATGTTGCAAATGTCAGACTCTGCCTGACCTAAGAGGTGTGCATTCTTAAAGGTAGATGTAATAGCACTCTCAAGCTATAGGAGCTAGCTAAATGTGATTCTAGGAATGTATTGGAGAAAATATTTTTCTCCTTTAGCCAATCCTGTACGTGCCTCCACATGGCTGCCAAATTGTAGAACCTTATATTTGGAAGCTGAGCCCCTCCCTGCAACCTTCCCATTGTGAGTTTATCATAACTAATCCTGGATCGCTTGCCTCTACAGGCATTCTTCAAGCGTTTAACATCCGAATGCCTTAGCAAAAGTGGAATGTTTTGTAGAGGGTATAGCAATCTTGCAAAGCTGATCATATTAGTCAACTGTATCCTTCCCATAAGAGAAAGAGGTAGATCTCGCCATCTCTCCAGTTCCGTTAGAATCTTGTCTATTAAGGGAGAATAATTCAGTTGATATATCACCGCTCCCCTGGACCCAATCCCAATACCCAGATATGTTTGGGTAGTAACCACCTCCACCCCCAGCAATCTATTGGGCAACGACCCTCTACATCCCAAGGGTAACAATTGGCATTTGGATTTGTTAATTTTAAACCCCGAGAATTCACCAAATTTAGCTAATGTGTCCAGTACCCCTTCTAGATGCCACACAGGGACTTCTAAGAAAAGTAGCATGTCATCAGCAAAACATGTGATCCGTACTTCCCTGGATCCTACCTTAATACCCCTAAAGACATCTGAATTCAATAATTGAATATCTAGCGGTTCCAAGGCTATGTTGAATAAAATAGGTGAGAGGGGGCACCCTTGCCCTGTTCCCTTTTGGAGATTAATTGGGGATGAGAAAAAACCCGGGGTATGAACTCGTGCCTGTGGCGTTCGATACATGGCTGTTATATAGCTTCGAAAGTTTCTAGTAAAACCCATCTTGTCTAAGACTAAATTCAGCCAGTGCCAATTCACATTGTCGAAGGCCTTTTCTGCGTCAATCCCCAGTAAGTCCTGCGACAATCCACCCTGTGCTCCCCTCTCAGCTGCATCCTGAACTGCAAAGAGCGCCCTAATATTTTTAAGTGCTGACCTGCCTTTTATGAACCCCAGTTGGTGCATACCTATTAATTTGGGCATCAGGACCGAAAGACTGTTCGCCATCACTTTCGAAATAATTTTAACATCTTGGTTGATTAGCGATATGGGCCTTTACGATTCTGGCTGTAAAGGGTCTTTACCTTTCTTGTGAATGACTGTTATATAAACCGTATCACCAGATGGCAGCATGATATGATTTTGGATGATGTCATCAGAGACACGACACAGAGTTTGGGTAACCTCTTTCATCAAAATCTTATAGAAATCCCCTGACAACCAATCAGGGCCTGGAGCCTTACCAGGCGGCAGACCCTTAATAACCTCCTCTATCTCTTCCTCCCCAATGGCAGCGTTTAACATGTCCCTATCTGCTGCCAAGATAGACATCTGTTAAACCTGTCATATCACAAAGTGTTCTGATCAGGATAGGAACGGAACCAGTCACCCTCTTATGGGTAGTAGTGCGTTTCCTATCCTCTGCATCACTCATAACACAATTGAAATCTCCTCCTACCAGTACATTACTACCACTATCGTTTAAAATGGAAGTCCCTAGCTGGTGGAAAAATTTTTGTCCTGAGAATTTGGGGCATAAACATTAAAAAGAACAAGACGTCCTGCTGGAGTGTCTAAATCAATTTTCGAAAATCGACCCTCCGTATTTGTCTCTTGACTGATAATTTTGCATCTCTCTTATTGATAAGCAGAACCACACCTGCTTTCCCCTGTACTGAGGCCAACCCCCGAACTTCCCCCACCCAGAATTTCTGGAGACAGGAAAAGTCCTTCTCTGTAAGATGGGATCCCTGGGGTAAAACTATGTCAGGTTTTAGCTTTTTAAGATGTCTAAGTACCATTGTACGCTTGTGTGGAGAATGTAGCCCCTTTATATTACACGTGATTACCCGCATTTCTTAGCCCTAACCCCAATAGGATTTAAGAGAACCAAAAAAAAACTGGAGTATGGTAGTCACCATTCCCTCAAACCCCTCCCCACCAACCCGCTCAACAATTACACCGAAACCTTCTTTCCTCCTAACTTGTCTTTTCCTAATCTCACTGACTTCTCTTTTTTCGTGCACATTGATGGAGGCGAAAAGAACTTCCTCCTAAACTTCAAAGCAGAACAAACATTACCCCTTTCCCTCCCCGTCTCTTGTGCAGAGCCAAATGTTTGCCCTACCCATGCCCCTAAACAAACTCTCCAGATTTCCAAATGGTTAAACAACTTCTGCATTGGTGCTACTCTTCTCCACCAGCCTTACAACATGACCCCCTAGCTGTGTAACTGTCGAGGTCGGCTGCTAAGGAAAAGACTCCAACTTTTTAAACAAATAAAGACCAGAAACCTGAATGCTATCAGCGTTTTCTAGGAGTCCGGAAATTTCCAAGTTGCTGGCGGGGCTCTTCGTGCTCCTGAGAAGCTCTGTTCCTGCTGGCTTGGCACTGACTCCTCCGCTCTCTTTCCAATCTTTTCTCTTCCAAATGCTCACTGTGATTCTTCTTTTGGAGAATGTTATCCAGATAGTCCTCAGCATCTCCTACCGACTGACATAGAATTGGTGGGCTCTGCTCTGGAAAGATTTTAAGGACCGCCGGGAACTGCAAATTGAAACGGATTTGTTTCTTGACCAGGGCTGTACAGATATTGGAAAATAATTTTCTCTTCCTGGCCACTTCAATGGAGTAGTCGGCGAACAAAAGAAGTTTGTCTCCTTTGTAAAGTAAGGGCGATCTCTGAGAGCGATATGCTTGTAGGAGCCGGGTTTTTTCAGAATAGTCCAAATACTTCACTATTACTGGTCTGGGCCTTTGCCTCGGATCCTCTTTGGATGAGGGTCTCGGTGGTCCAATTCTGTGGGCATGTTCAACCTTTAATTGTCCCTCCAGACCTAGAGCTTGTGGGATATGTTTTGCGCATATATCATGCAGATCTTTCTGTTGGAACGATTCACTAAGACCTATAATCCGAATGTTATTCCTACGGGAACGGTTCTCTAGGTCTTTGACTTTCTCTTGTAGATATTCCGTTCTTTTAATCAGCCGTTCCATAGTACTCCTTGCACCCAAGATATCGTCTTCAACCACATCAACTCTCTCCTCCAGCTCTAGGATGCGGCCAGGCCAGCGTGATCTTTCAGCTCCCCATGCAATGTTGATACTGCTGAAGTCACTGCAGCTTTCACCGAGGTAGATATGGTGGTCTCAAAGGAGACTAGTAAGTCTGGGGCGAGCAGCTTGGCCACCGTGAAAGCCATAGATGTGCATGAAACATTCAAACCAGGGATAGTCTCTTCCATATCACACTCAATGTCTTTTAACCCCTGGGGTGTTGTAACTTGCTCCTGTGCTGAAGCTGTATTTGCCTGTGACAGTGAGCTGGATGATAATAGTATAGAGTCCTCTGTAAATACCTCTAGGTTGCTATTATCACTGTCTGGGAATAGCTCTGGATCTTCCACCTCTGCAGTTGCTGTGGATTGCTGTCTGCGCCCGCTCCTCGTGGAGCGCGGGTGATCCGGCGACATCTTGTGAGGCAGAGCGGCGTCCCGGGCTTGCCGTGTATTTAGGAGTGCCTGCACTCCCCGGGTGTCGGAGTGCGCCCTGAAGCCGTGGCACTCGGATGTGCCGCTGTATCTGCCGGTATGTGGCGGGGAGGCTCGGGGAGAGACGAGCGGGGCCAGAGCTCTCACTGTGTGCTGCCGGCCATGCACGCGCCGAAACCGGAAGTCGTATTTATCTGTGTTAAACCTCATCTGCCACTTCTCTGTCCAGGCCTCAAACATTATCCTCTATTGTGTTGATTACTTTACAGAGCTTAGTATCATCTGTAAAGATCGATATTATACTGTGTAATTCATGTGTAACATCATTAATGATGTTACACATGAAAATATGAAAATATTAAAGAGGAAAGGGCTCAATACTGAACAATGTGGTACCCCACTAGTAACAGGGATCCAGTCTGAGTATGTACTGATAATCACCACCCTTTGTTTTCTATCACTGAGCCAGTTACTTACCCACTTGCAAGCATTTTCCTGCAGTCCAAGCATTCTCATTTTACTTATCAATCTTATACATTAATATTCAGTGAGAGACTCCAAGATAGCATCTCTTAGAAAACCTTCAAACATTTTACCTAAAACAGAGGTTAAACTTACCAGCTTATAGTTTCACTTTTTGACCCCTTTTTGAATATTGTTACCACATTTGCTATGCGCCAATCCTTTGGGACATACCCTGTTATTATACAGTCCATAAATATTAAGAATAGGGGCCTATCTATGACATTACTTAACTCCCTTAGGACACGGGGATGTATACCATCAGGACCTGGTGATTTGTCTATTTTAATCTTCTTAAGACGGAGCTGCACTTCTTCCTGGGTTAGACAAAAACATTTAAGGTGAAGTTTAGCTCATCTCTCTGCTCATCAACAAGAAGGTTATCTTCCTCAGTAAATACAGTGGAGAAAAAATTGTTCAATAGGTTTGCTTTCTTCTCATCGCTCTCCACAATATCTCCCTCACTACTTTTCAAAGGGCCAACATTTTCTCTTTAATCTTTTTTATATTTATATATTTAAAAAAAATATTCTGGGTTGGTTTTACTTTCTATGCCAATATGTCTTTCTGTCCCCAGCTTTGCTGCCTTTATCATAATTTTACATATTTATTTTTTTCCCTTTAAATATTTTTTTAGTGCCTCTTTCACTGCCCTCCTGTTTAAGTAGCTGAAACACTTTCTTTTTGTTATTTATTGCCTCCTTTACATCTTGTTGATCCCATTGGGTTTTTCCCTGTTTCTAATAATTTTTATTACCAAAAGGTATGTACCGCTCACATGGGCGCTTAAGATGTTTTTAAAGATCCCCATTTATTATTTTTCCTTCATTTTAAACACCTTGTCTCAGTCAATACGGTTTAAGGCCTCTCTAAGCAGATTAAAATTATCCTTCCTGAAATTCAGTGTTTTTGTGGCTCCTCGACAAAAAAAAAACTTTGTTGAAAGATAAATGGAAATTTATTATATTGTGGTCACTATTTCCTAGGTGCCCCCCAACCTGAACCTTTGTTACGCTGTCAGGTCTGTTAGTCAATATCAAGTCTAGAAGGGCTTTTGTTAATTAGCTTTTGTTATTGACAAAAACCTGATTCCTTTATGAGAGCTACAGGTTTCAGTTTCCCAATTTATGACTGGGTAGTTAAAGTCTCCCATAGCAACAACCTTATTTTGATTAGCCGCCTCATCTATTTGCCTGAGGAGTACATCTTCCATGGGTTTTGTTATAATTGGTGGTCTATAGCAGACCCCTAGTAGAATTATATTATTGTTATTACCCCCATGTATATCTACCCATAATGATTCCACATGCTCATTTCCTGTATCTTTAGCTTCCCACAGTGTTGGTTTCAGACAAGATTTTACATAGAGACATACACCTTCTCCCTTTCGGTGTTTACGATCTCTTCTAAATAAACTGTGACCCTGTAAGTTAACCACCCGGTTGTAGCTCTCATCCAGCCATGTCTCAGTTATCCCCTATATGTCATTTTTTTCTTCATAGATATAATTCTAGTTCATTTATTTTGTTGTTGAGTCTCTTGGCATTGGTCAGCATGCAATTTAGAGATTTTTTGGTTTTATTCCTTTATCCCTGTTCTTTTTAACTATTGCTACTCCCCCTCCCTCCACACCACCCCCTGTTTTATTGCTAATTCCCAGCCCTCTATCTTCACTATCTTGCACACTACCTTTGTAGGTTCACTCCCCTCCAGTCCCTAGTTTAAATATTCCTCCAACTTCTTGGCCATTTTGTTCCCCAATATAGCTGCACCCTCCACATTTAGGTGCAGCCTGTCACTACCATAGAGTCTGTAGCCAAGACAGAATTTAGCCCAGTTCTTCAAAAACCCAAATCCCTCTTGACTACACCAATATTTGAGCCACTTATTCACCTCTCTAATCTCCCACTGTCTCTCTGGTGTGGCATGTGGTACAGATAGTATTTCTGAAAATACTATCTTGGAGGTCGTTGGATTCAGCTTTTGGCCTATGTCCCTAAAATCGTTTTTAAGGACATTCCACATACCTCTAACTTTGTCATTGGTGCCAATGTGCACCATAACAGCTGGATTCTCAGCCCCACCCAGCAATCTGTCAACCCGATCCACAATATGTTAAAGTCGGGCCTCAGGTAAACAACATACTGTTCGACAATCCTGGTCTTTGTGACAGATTGCCCTGTCTGTTCCACTAATAATGGAGTCCCCAACTGCGAGCACCTGTCTAGCCTACCCTGCACTCCTTTTCTCCACCTTACTGGAGCAAACAGGGGTAGTGCCCTGCTGCAGCAGTGCTATTTCTGAGCTGACATCCCCCTCATCTGCCAATCTTGAAAATTTGTTGGGGTGTGCCAGATCAGGACTAGCTTGCCTGACACTTTCCTCTCTACCTTTCTTTCTGACTGTTACCCAGCTAGCTGCCTCATATCCCTGCACCTCCATGCTGCGATTCTCCTCAGTATCTACCCCTGTGAGTGCTTGCTCAGTGAGCAGCAAACTCGCTTCCAAGTTGGCAATAGATCTCAATGTTGCCACTTGCTCATTTAGATCCAGGATCCAGGTTTCTAAATGTGCAGTGTGCACACATCTCGCACAGCAGTATGCACCCTTGAACGGCTGTTCAAGGATTGCATAGATTGCACAGGATCTGCACTGGACGGCATTGTCAATCATGGAACTCATGGGGATGTTACAAAAAGAGAGAGACACAAGATATAAATATAGAAATCGGTACAATACTGTCCCTTCTAAAATCTCCAAATCTAAAGTCCCTCAATCTTAAGTCCGAACACTTAAGTCAAAGACGTATTTTAGCCAGAAGGCACAATCGCAAGCTCGGTTACTTGCTCTTTTATTTAGCTTCAAACCTTTTTTCCAACGCTGTTTTGCAGATATGCTGGAAATCCCTCATTCTGGAAACAAGTCACAGTTTTTAACTATGATTGACAGTAATAGCTATTTGTCTCTTGCAAAATTCTAACCAAAATTGAGATTGACACAGGGAGAGCATTGTGACGTAGTAGAAAGAGAAACATTTAACAGTATGATTGACGTTTATGAGCTTCTGTTCTTCTCTATAAAGTTTAAAGTAATTCATTAAGTTGCTTTTCTAATGTAAAATTTATTATGTTAATAAAATTTTGTTCTGATTTTAATATGTTTTTATAATTAAAATCTTACAAAATACTATATAAAAGTATAAAAAAAAGTATTTAATTAATTTTCGTGCATCAAAATGAAGTCAGTCTTTATTCAACATATAGCAATAACTGGCATATCACAGGACTCGTAAAGACTTGTGGTGCACCATGCAAGATCACTACCATAGTTTTTATTCACTGACATGCTATTCTAATAGCTTTTCTTTTCTTTCTAACCTGCTGTGATGTGTTTGTAATAACTGATAATACTATAATAACTTCGATTGAGAATGAGATTTAGGGTAGATGGTTTAATTAATTTATATTATTTAATATTAACTTTAGATTATATAATTGTATATGAATTTTATAGGAGAAAAGGTTTGATTTTTGGATACTATATAATTTAATATTAATTTTAGATTATATAATTCAATATTATTTTATATTATTTAATTTTATATAGTTTGATAATTATTATAAATTAGTTTGTATTATTCTAGGGGTATAAACTGAGAAATAATTGATATTTTTTTGCCCTAGTGACAAAGCTAGTTCCACTATGACCTCTTTTGGCCCAGGCAGACCACTTTCAACTTGTCTAGCTGTTCTGACAGTTATGGCCTACTTTTGGCATCCCACATTCATAAATGTGTCTAATGCTACGAATGTTGGCGTATTACAAAGTGTCAGGGCAGGCAACCCTGTCCGCACTCTCCTCTCACCCAGAATCCAGCTCTGCGCCGTCCTCGCTCTCCTCTCACCTCAGATCCAGCACTGTGCCCTCCTCACTGTCCTCTCAACTGGGATCCAGCGCTGCGCCATCCTCACTCTCCTCTCACCATAGAGCCAGCGCTGCACCATCCACAGTCTCTTATATAAGAATGTAAATCAAGCACAGAAACAAAATTAAATCCCCCTATTAAAATATAACTTTTATTAATACCTTTAAAAATGTTGTCAAACACAATCCCTATATGATAATCACACCCAAAATAAACAAATCAATATCAAAGGATCACATATCCATGGAGCCAGGGGTATATATATAGACAAACATATGCAAATGTGGATAGATGAAAAAAATAAATAACAGGAATTTGTTTGGTAGATGTTCTACTCACGGTACCGTTGCTCTGATATTCATCTTATCTGTAGATTCACATTCCAAGCAGAACTGGATTGAGTCCTCTATCCCTACCAATTCCCTACTATAAATTCTGCATGCACAAGCTGAGACATCGTCCCGATAAGGGCGGCCGTGGTCCCGATGGCTCTCCCTTATGGGCCCTGTTATCACCCTAATACAGGTGGCAAATATCCAGCGCCATGAGTTTACAAAAATAGGCAACAATTTACAAAACAACACCTCTCAACACATTTCCCCTCTTGATACAGGTTCATCAGGGAACAGTATATACAGTTGCTTAAGGTTGCATGAAGGCTAGATAATAAGCCCTCTGATAATTGCGGACACCGCTGATTTATGGGCCAGGTCAAAGAAAATTAACTAGCCCTGGTATATATAAGGTGTCTCAGCCCCACCTATCTCTCAAATACCTGATTACACTCACCTGTGTAAAAAAACAATTCCCCTGTCATTATAAAACCAAATGACAGAGGTATAAACATGCTAAATATATGCCACGGACCATTCAAATATGGCCATACCCCTTCCATCTGCGAATCGGTATTGCGCATGCGCCTGCTGCCATTACAAACATGGCCGCGATGTCGGCGCATTCATTACCACTTGTGTATTGGCATTGTGCCCGCTGCTTGCTGCCATTACAGACATAGCCACAGTGCCGTCGCATCCATTGCGCTTGCGTACAGGCGTTGTGCATGCGCCCGCCGCCCATCATCATTACAGACATGGTCGCAGTGCCTCCGTATCTCTTGCGCATGCATACAGATAACACGCATGCGCTCATAGTCTTGCCCGGCACACATGGCACTGCATAATCCCCGCAGTTCACCAAAAATGAACCGTGCCTGCGTACGCTACAGCAACCTAGGGACCAGCGATGCCATACTATACAATGCGCATGTCCCACAAATTCAAGATACACAAGCGACAAGCTCCCTCAGCCACCCGACTCCACACATACACAACAAACTCTATTGTCCCAGATAACCGAAACGGTCATGAACATAAGCAATTAACATGATATGACAGAAAAATAATACTACAAACAGGTGGGTTTATAGATAGATATAACAGACAGATTGATTTGTATAATATGCCATCATTTGGAACATGAGTAGATGCATGATAGTATATAGGGTTGCCAATGATAAGGCAACTTCCCTAAAGATAAAAAAGAGGTATAAGATCCAACTGATCAGATAAGACCCCAACCATTATGCACAAACCACCATAATACAGGACACATTATTACAAAAAGCAGCTGAAGCACACAGATTAATTTAGTTCCTTAGGGTTGACAGTTTCCAACCTGTGAATCCACTCCACTTCTTTACAAAGTACTTTGTTATCAAAATCACCTCTTCTAGGAAAGGGATGACTTAAACAACCAAGAATTTAAGACATGCGGATTTACCCTCATGACATTCCCAGACATGCCTGGCCACTGGTGTCTACCTTCTGTTCCTCACATCCCCCAAATGCTCGCAATATGGAGCCACAAATTGTCTCGTTGTTTTTCCTATGTAAAAGAGGGGACACAAACAGAAACAGAGCTATATTAGACCTTCTGATTTGTAATTCACAAAATCCCTGAGAAAGTATTCTTTCCGATTTCTCCAATCCATAAATGATTTAGTTTGACATTTAAATGGACAGGCTACACAATACTTGCCACATTTATAAGTACCCAGGGGTTTCCTGTCCAACCAGGAATCTAATTTTACTGGTCTAATGTAGTGGCTATGTGTCAACCTGTCACACAGAGATCTTCCTCTTCGATATGTAATAAGTAGGTTAGCTGGGAGAATATCCTTAATTTCTTCATCAGCACATAAGATGTTCCAATATTTGTTAATAACCTTACTAATCACCACTGATTTATCATCAGGAGAGGCAATTAATCTCATCGGACCACCTTCCTCCCTCTTATTCTGTCTTGGGATCGATAGGCTCTGCCAGTCCTGCCTACGAGCATATTGAAAAGCCTCTTGTCTCACAGCTAGAAGATAGCAGGAATCACGAAATCGCAAGTCCAAATCATATGCCTGTTTATAAAAGTTCTCTATATGACAGCAGTTGCGTTTGACCCTTAAAAACTGTACCCGTGGGATCCCTCTCTTTAGAGGAACTGGGTGATGACTATTCCAGTGGAGTAAACTATTCGTTGCATTTGGCTTCCTATAGATCTTAGTACTAAGATCGCCAATCCGGGTTTTGTGAATCTCCAAATCAAGGAAGGACAATTTAGATAAATCTGTTTCAAAAATAAACTTCAGACCTAGTTGATTCAGATTGAGAACCCATACAAATTCTTCAAAGGTCTCCCTGGGGCCGTTCCACAGAACAAATATATCACCTATGAAGCTGCCCCAGAACAACACCTTAGATGTCCATTTTTCATTGTCCTCCATAAACATTATCCTCTTCTCCCACCAGCCCAGGAATAAATTAGCATATGTGGGAGCGAAAGGGCTCCCCATTGCTGTACTCCTGAGCTGGTGGAAGATTTTCCCATCAAATAGAAAGTAATTATGGGGTAGAATTAAAGAGAACCTGTCACATAGGTAATGCCCCCCTTGCTGAGGACAGCACAAGCTAGTGACAGACATACTGTTTCCAGTGCTGTGTCCCTTTAGTATTTAGTGCTCAGATCTGCAGTGTTCAGCCAGAAAAGAGTCAGTTTTTTTCATACCCGACCCACATGAAGCTAATCCCGCCCACCTCAACTGATAAACCTATTACTTTAAATAGGTAGAAACATGTGAATAACTGCCAGGTGGGCAGGACTATCCTTTGGTGAGCGGGGCAAACACCTGATTATGAATAAGATTTGAGCATTAAATGCTCTAAAACTACAGCATCTTACACAATAAGGGACACAGTGCTGGAAACAGCATGTCTGACAATAGTTTGTGCTGTCCTCAGCAAGGGGGGCATAAACTATGTGACAGGTTCCCTTTAAGTCAAGCAGTCCGGTAATAAACACACCTCTCTCTTTATACTGTAAACCCCACATACTACAAAAGTATTCAATGGCCTTTATTCCCCACTGATGTGGTATGCAACTATAAAGAGACTCCACATCAATGGACGCCAGAATAGTATCATCTTGAACTGTGATCCCTTCTAGTTTAAGTAATAGGTCAGATGTATCCCGAATCTATGAGGCTAAGGAGGTTACAAATTTCCGCAAAACTTGGTCCACATATACGCTAGCCCCCTGTATTAGGGATTTAATCCCAGAGACTATTGGTCTCCCCTTCAAAGGGTCAACTCCGTTGTGCACTTTTGGCAATGTGTAAAATGTAGGTATCACAGGATGCTGGACTAACACATATTTGCATTCCTTCTCTGAAATAATACCATTATCCAATGCTTTCACAACCATTTCCTCCAGTTGAATTTTAAAGGTGTCTGTAGGGTCCTTTTCCTATATTGCATAACACATCTTATCCTTCAACAACCTTTAACACATATCTAGATATTGCACATGGTCAAGAACAACTATATTCCTTCCCTTATCAGAAGGTTTGATTATGACGGATTAATGCTTCTCTAAGGAGACAAGAGACTCCAATTCTACACTGGTCAAATTTTTATATCCCTTCTTTCTCGAATGTGTTAGTACTTCCAAATCTTTCAATACCAATTTAACCCCTTACCGACATTTGACGTACCCATACGTCAATGTCGGGTAGGGGTTCCCGCAAATTGACGTATGGGTACGTCATGGCGATCACAAGTGGAGCTCGCAAGATCGTGGCATGGGAACAGTGGTATATTACCGCTGGCATCATGCCGAATCCCCCACGGCGGGAGTTTTCTCCGGCCGCGGGGGATTAACCCCTCGATGTCGCGACATCGTGGTCGTGACATCGCAGCTGCGGGCAGTAGGAGTGAGCTCCTGCTACCCGCGATCTTGGCGCAGTAATGGCGCTCAGTGCCGCTACTGATCTCCTACCAGACAGCCAGGACACTGCTGAATGACAGCATCCGGGTTGTCTGGTGACATCACGATGCCCACAATGCATTGCGGGCAGTGTGACTGACAGTTGCCATGGAGACCAGTACACAGCTGTAAGCAATGTGCTGATCTCCTATTGTATGAACGATCTGACGATCGTTCATGCAATTCCCCTCTGGGAAAAAGTGAAATAAGTGTGTAAAAGTTAAAAAAAAGTGTAAAAATGTAAAACACAAACACAAAAAATAAAATTAAAACACGTACAACACCCTTTTCCCCTTTACAAACGCCAATCGCCCCCAAAAAGATCAAAAATAAATAAAGTACCCATATTTGGTATCGCCACGTGCGTAACGACCCACCCTATAAATCTGTCATGTTAATTAACCCGTACGGTAAACGCTGCAAAAAAACAAAACAAAAAAACAGTCACAGAACTGCGATTTTTGTTCATCCCGCAGCACATAAAAGGGAGTAAAAAGTCATCAAAAACTCATATCAACATCAAAGTGGTGCCAATTAAAACGTCAGTTCATCCCGCAAAAAAAAGTCCTCTCACAGCTCTGTATACAAAAAAATTAAAAAGTTATGGCTATTAGAAGATAGCGTTGCATAAATATTGTTTTACACAATAAAAACAATTTAAAAAAAAAAAAAAATTGTGCTTCCAAATAAAAAAACTATATAAATTGGGCATCACCATAATTGTCTCAACCCACAGAGTAAAACTAACTTGTCATGATTACTGCACGGTGAACGCTATTAAAAATAAAAATAAAAAACACTGCTAGGATTGCAGTATTTTCTTCACCCTGCCTTCCAAAAAACGGATTTAAAAGCGATCATAAAGTCTTGTCCTCCCAAAATTGATACCAATAAAAACATCAACTCATCCCGCAAAAAAAAAGTCCCTACACAGCTCCATAAACAGAAAAAAAAAAAGTTATGGTTCTCAGACTGCGGCGATACAAAAACGTGTTTTCCTTTTCCAATAAAAGTGTTTTTATTGTGTAAAAGCAGTAAAACATTAAAAAAAATATACAAATCTGGTATCGCTGTAATCGTATCAACGTGCTGAGTAAAACTAGCATGTCATTTATACCGTACAATGACCGCTGTAAAAAATAAAAATAAAAAACACTACCAGGATTGCTGTATTTTGTACAAAATGCCTCACAAAAACCTTAATAAAAAGTGATCAAAGCATCACATGCACCCTGTAATGGTACTAATAAAAACATCAACTCATCTCGTAACAAAAACAAGCCCACAATCAGCTCCGTTTGCAAAAAAATCAAAAAAGCTATGGCTGTCAGAATAGGACAACATAAAAACACAACTTTTTATAAACTCGCTTCTATTGTGTAAAAGTAATAAAACATAAAAAAACTATATAAAATTTATATCATTGTAATTGTACCAACCCCCATAGTAAAGTTATCCCGTAATTTATCCCGTATGGCAAATACTGTAAAAATGAATCCCAAAAACAATGGCGGAACTGCGTCCCCCCCCTCCCCCATTTTCATCGCCCAATGCTAAAAAAAAACAAACTATGGAACACCTGTGCGCCCAAAATGCAACATACACCCTTAGATGAGATCCCTGAGGGGTGTTGAATCCAAAATGGGGCAACTTCTGGAAGGTTTCACCTGTTCTAGTACTTTGGGGCTTTGCAGATGCGACATGGCCCCACCAATATCTGTGCTCCAAAAGCCAAATAACACTCCCTCCCTTGTACACCCTGCCATGCGCCCAAACAGCAGTTTACACCCACATGTAGAGTATTGCCGAACTTGGAAGACATTGCGTAACACAATTTTGGGACTTTTTTTCCAGGATTCCTTGTAAAAATTAAACATTTTCAGCTAAAATTGCAGATTATTGGAAAAAAAATTTTTTTTTTTATTTTCAGAGCCGAACGATAAAAAAATTTGTGAAACACCTGTGGGGTCGATATACTCACTGCACCTCTGGATATATTCCATAAGGGGTGTAGTTTCCAATATGGGGTCTTTTTAGGGGTATTTATTAAGTTTTGGAACCTTAGGGTGTCCGCAAACCTGAAATGGCACCTAAATAAAATGGTAATGAAAATGAGACCCCAGAGTCCAGTAGGTGCTCCTCCTATTCTGAGGCGTGGTTGAGCCTAATAGCGCACTAGGGCCACATATGGGATATCTCTGAAAACGACAGAATCTGGGGAATCAATATTAAGTTGCATTTCCCTGATCACATTTACCGTATTCTTGTGAATAATGGATACAAATTTAAAAATCTGCAAAAAAAGTGAAATTTTAAAATTTCACCTCCACTTTGCTTTAATTTCTGTGAAATATCTAAAGGGTCAACAAACTTCTTAAATGCTTTTTTAAATACTTTAAGGGATGTAGTTTCTTAGATGGGGTCATTTATTGGGTTATCTAACATACAGGCCCCTCAAAGCCACGTCAGAACTGGACTGGTTCCTAAAAAAATCGATTTTGCTAATTTTCTTGAAAATGTGAAAAATTACTACTATATTTCTAAGCCCCTTAATGTGGTACAAAAAAAAAAACATTTAAAAAATGATGCAAACCTACAGTAACAATGTTATTGCTAAGTAAAAACATTTGGGGTGGTAAACTATCGTCTAACACACCTAAGAAAATTTTTAACTTTGAAATTGCTAATTTTTTTGCAAATTTCAAGATAATTTTAATATTTTTCACAAATAAACAAGGACTTTTTGGACCAAAGTATTACTAAACTTAAAGCACAATGTTGAACGAGAAAACCATCCCTGAATCACGGGAAAGGGTAAAAGTGTCAAAAGTTATTCTCCACATAAAGGTGACACATGTCCAGATTTTAAAAACCAGGGCTCTGTCAGGAAGGCCAAAACTTGCTCCGGCGGTAAGGGGTTAAGAAACATATCAATTTCTGGGCAGTCCGCTAATAAAGGCATCCTCCTAAAAGTCGGACCTCTGTCAGTACAGGGCCAATATCTGATATTCTCCTCTAGGAGTTCAGACAACACTCTTACCCCTTCCAGATCCTCTAGGGAAAGACCCAGACCTTGAGCCTCCTGTTGTTCCCTAGACAAACAATTTGTGCCATTTTAACTTCCGGATGACTAAATGCAAATCCTTTGTCCATACAAAAAATCTTGTTGTCGGGACATAGAAAAGACCTTTAGAGAGATCCCATATCTCCACCTCTGATAATGGTCGTGACAGGTTAATGATGTAATTAGACTCAGATTCTTTTGCACAACCCGTAAACATTCCCCCTCATCCCTTCTAAAAAAGAGGGAGATGATGATGAGGGCAAGCCTGAGGTAAAGGGCGCTACTTTTGTGGGAAAGACATTTTGTGTCCCATACCCCACTTTTGGATTTTTCCTTTGGCCCCGCCACCTCCTTTTCTCTGTTATTCTGCTGCCCTGTCTTCTCTGTTCTGAATCTGATTATTCAGGTTCAGATGATGATATATCAGTTTCTTTTAAATCCCTTTGTGTTAGAAACTGATATACCCTTCTTTCCTTGAAGCCAGATAGATCACGAACATACTGTTTGTGTTTACGTTCCTCTAATAGGCTCTGATAGCATTCAGTCTGAGTCTGCAACTGGGCTTCACGACTAGAGAAATCGGGGTCGCTCTTAAATTTCAGGGTTTGGTCAATTACATCATTCAATTTCTTAGTTGATAGGTTGAAGTTTTTTTTCTCCTCCGCCAGCAACAAACTCATCAGACGAATAGAACTATTGGTGAGTTCTTTTTCCCAATTTTCTTAAAGTACAGTAGATCTACTAGTGGGTTTAATGTTAATGCGCAAACCTTTAGGCACAATCTCGGCCTTAATGTAATTCTCCAGCGACTGTACCTCCCACCACAACTTGATATTATTATAGTAGTTTACAGATAGCTCTTTGAATACTGTACTACTATTGACCACCTTACTTCCTTCAGGATCGAAGTCACAGTCAGAGAATACTCTCTGCTTCAGCTGTCCATTGATCAAATTTTACAGGTCACGTTAGGAATCTCGCCATAACGGATATCAAATAACCAGAGAGAAAATCCTTTCACAGACTAAAAAAAATCAAAGTATAAGGGTGTAAATCAAATCACAGAAACAAAATTAATTCCCCCTATTAAGATATATCTTTCATTAACATCTTTAAAAATGTTATCAAACACAATCGATATATGGTAGTCACACACAAAATAAACAAATCAGTATCAAGAGATCGCATATCCATGGAGCTGTCCTCACTCTCCTCTCAATTTGGATCCAGCGCTGCGCCCTCCTCACTCTCTTCTTGCCTGGGATCCAGCACTGGGCGTCCCATTCTCCTCTCACCAGGGATCCAGCGCTGCACTGTCCTCACTCTCCCCCCACCTGGGATCCGGCGCTGCACCGTCCTCACTCTCCTCTAACCTGGGATCCATCGTGGTGCTGTTCACACTCTTCTCACCTGGGATCCAGCTCTGCGCTGTCATCACTCTCATCTCACCCATGATTCAGCACTGCATTGTCCTCAGGGGTGTAACTTTGGTTCAAAAAGTGGGGGGGACCAATTTTCCCTCTCATCCCCTATCTTCCTATCCCTCCCTCCCTCCTTCACTCGCCTTCCCTTTCACTTCCCCTCCCTTTTCTTCTCTCCCCTCCTCTCCCTGCAGTGAAGCGGCCCCATCTAACCCAGCTAGGAGGTCTGAGGGAGTGCTGTGAGCTCCCCAGCAGGTCCAGGCTGAGTCCTTATGGCAAACACTTTTGGTGCAATCCATAAGGTTATGAGTGGCTCTCTATCTAATTACTGAAGTTTAGAGCCGGACTGGGACTAAAAAGCAGCCCTGGCAATGAAACCGAACCAGCACACCTATAATTTTTTCCCTCTAGATCGAAATAAAAAATGTTGTGCAATGCATCAAATTTCGCTTTACCCTTCCCATCCCCCATCACTACTCCATTAAATTTGTTGTACACACAACAGAATGAGGAGAATAAAAGAACCCAATCTTACCATGCCCCTATGAATCACTTATGTCACATACTGTACCCCAAAATGTATTTCATTGCCTACCATACACCAGAAATTACATCACTCACTGCACCCAAGAAATTAAAGAGAACCTGTCACATAGTTTATGCCTCCCTTGCTGAGGACAGCACAAGCAAGTGCCAGACATGCTGTTTCCAGTGCTGTGTCCCTTATTCTTTAAGATGCTGTAGTTTTTGTGCATTTAATGCTCAAATCTGCAGTTTTCAGCCAGAAGAGTCTTTCAAAGAGTCAGTTTTTTTTTTCAAACCCCGGCCATCTGAGGCTAGCCCCGCCCACCTCAACTGATAAACCTATTACTTTGAATAGGTAGAAACATGTGAATAACTGTCAGTGGGCATGGCTAGCCTTTGATGGGCGGGGCTAATACCTACTCATGAATAAGATTTGAGGGGTAAATGCTCTAAAACTAGAGCATCTTACAGAATAAGGGGCTCTGCTGATGATATCAGACTACATTCCTCAATCATCCGAACCTCCCATGCCCGCCTACAAGATTTCACACGTGCGGCACCAATTCTCTGGAATATGCTACCGCGGGCGATCAGGCACATTCACAACCCTCACAGTTTTAAGAGGGCCCTGAAAATACATCTTCTCGGTCTGGCCCACCAAGATCCCTAACTGCTATCACACACATCTGTCACTCCCTGCACTTGTGCACTCACAGGCACTTATCTGTATATAGATGTACAGTCTGGGTGGCAGGTTCATCCATTTTTCATGTAAACCACCCCCTATTTATGAAACATGGCCGGACCATTGTAAACTTGGCACTTCTTACCGTATGTTTCACCCATACACCCTAATAGATTGTAAGCTCTCACGAGCAGGGCCCTCACACCTTGTGTCTCATTTGTAAGTACTTTTAAATGTGTAATGACTGTATGTTTACCCTTGAATTTGTAAAGTGCTGCGGAATATGTTGGCGCTATAGAAATAAAGATTATTATTATTATTATTATTATTATTATTGCTGGGAACAGCATGTCTGTCACTAGCTTGTGCTGCCCTAAGCAAGGGGAGCATAACCTATGTGACAGGTTCCCTTTAATTATATTACACATGGTAGCTACAGAAATTATATTACTAACTGCACCTTACAAATGAATTGCACATTGTACTCAAGAAATAATATAATTCACTGTACCCCAAAAATGTATTATATTACACACTGAACCCTAGAAATGAACTACATTACTCACTGTACTCCAGAGATTACATTACACCATACCCCAGAGATTACATTACACTGTACCCCAGAGATTACATTATACACTGTACTCCAGAGATTAGTTTACACACCATTCCCCAGATATTACTGCATTATTCACCGTACCCCAGAGATTATTACATTACACACTGTACCCCAGAAACTAACTACATTGGACAAGGTACTCCAGAAATTGTGTGAGTATGTGTGTGTGTGTGTATATATATACATATATATATATATATATATATATATATATTTTTTTTTTTTTTTTTTTTTTTTTATTTATTTATTTTTTTTTTTTAACACAGACACACTACACACTAGGGGTGGGTTCACATGACGTGTTTCGGCACTGACCGTGTAATTTGCTTGTTGGAAATTCGGCGCATGCAAATGCAGAAATCCAACGAGCAAACGACCCAGACTGCCGAGGCAGATTTCTCCCTCCTATCCTTTAGTACTTTTAGTGCATAAAACACCTAGAAGAATACTGTGCAGGCGCTGATGGTACCCGCCAAAAATACTCATGTAAAATCAGTGTAATCTAAACGATGACACTGATTTTACATAGGGTATAATGTAAATGAGTTTCTTGCCAGATTGGACACCGGTTCTGAGGCAGTTCCAGCACTGAATCTGTCCCAGAATCAGCATTCATATCTTCTGCATGAATGTACACTTAAGGTATGTTCACACGGCGTATAGTGAGAAACACTGTGCGCTCTGCTATATGCCGGGTGTTTTAGAAGTACGCGCTAGCTAGTCCACACTTATAAAATGCTGCGGGGCCGACCCCATTCACTTTCATTTTCCCCGGCGCGTAAGTGCAGGGAAGAAGTGACATGGCTAGACACATGGCTGTACAGTATATACACATCTCACATATACAGTCGATACCCTACTCACATGCACACACAATGCCTGGCACCTTTGTCCCCTTCCTTACCTGTCTCCTGTAGTCTGATCCTATTGGCATTCGGCAAGAGCTTCTTTTCTTCTCTGATGAGGGCTGAGCATAGGGGAAGTGGTATACAATGGGAGGGAAAGATACAGCCCCAGATACAGTGTGCTGGAATCTGAGCCGTGTTCTTATTGGTCAAGCAGCCTCTGCTGCTCTACCAATCAGTGCTGCTCTCACTCTGCACTGACACTTGAGGCTGCTGCCAACTCCCCCCAAGATGCACAGAAATATAGGAGGCAAAGGGTTAACCTCTTCTTTCTCTGTGCTCTGCTCTCCCCACTTACTGTATTCTCATGCTTTCATATGTATTATTTTTTATTGAAGTGCCTAAAAAGTGGGGGGACCGTCCCCTCCGTACCCCCCTGAAGTTACACCTATGGTTGTCCTCACTCTCCTCTAACATGGGGAGTGTCATGGCCGAGATAAGTCGTCATGACAGTCTGGAGCAGATAGAGACAAAAAGGAAAAGTGAACAACTCACATTAGAGAAGACATCATGTGTGAGTCACTGGATGTAACTGCACTGTATATACAGTTGAAACCAGAAGTTTACATACACTATATAAAAAGACACATATGCATGTTTTTCTCACTATCTGACATGACATCAGAATAAACCTTACCTAGGTCAATTAGGATTACCAAAATTATTTAAATTTGCCAAATGCCAGAATAATGGGAGAGAGAGAATTTTTTAAGGCATTTTGGGACTGCCCATATGATGTCATGTCTTTAAAAGCTTCTGGTTTATTGGCAACATCTGAGTTAATTAGAGACACACCTGTGTCTCTAATATGGATATATTTTAATGCACACCAGAAACACATTGCTTCTGTGTGTAATATCATGGAAAAAAGTCTAAAGAAAGTATCCAAGATATCAAAGAACTGTGGACTTGTACAAGTCTGGTTCATCCTTGGGTGCAATTTCCAGATACCTGAAGGTGCCTCGTTCATCGATACAAACAATTATACACAGGTACAAACAAGATGGGAATGTCCAGCTATACTGCTCAGGAAGGAGATGGGTTCTGTGTCTCAGAGAAGAACGTGCTTTGGTCCGACATGTGCATATCAACTCAAGAATAAAAGCAAAAGACCTTGAGAAGATGCTGGCGGAAGCTGGGAATCATTATCCACACTATATCAACATGGGCTGAAAGGCCACTCTGCCAGGAAGAAGCCATTACTCCAAAAAAACATATAAAGGCCAGATTTATGTTTGCTAATGCACACAGGAACAAAGATCTGCATTTATGGAGACATGTCCTGTGGTCTGAAGAAACTAAAATTTAACTGTCTGACCATAATGACAACAGTTACATTTGGAGGAAAAAGGGAGAAGCTTGGAAGCCTAAAAACACCATCCAACTGTGAAACACAGGGGTGGCAGCATCATCTTGTTGGGATGTTTTGCTGCAGGAGGGATTGGTGCACTTCACAAAATAGATAGCATCATGAGGAAAGAAGATTATGTGGTAATACTAAATCAACATCTCAAAACATCAGCAAGGAAGTTAAAGCTTGGGCAGAAATGGGTCTTTTAGATGGACAATGACCCGAAACATACTGCCAAAGCGGCTTAAAGATAACCAAGTCAATGTTTTGGAGTGGACATCACAAAGCCCTGATCTCAATCCTTTTGGAAATTTATGAGCAAAGCTGAAAAGGCAGGTGTGAGGAAGGCGACCTACAAGCATGGCTCAGTTACACCAGTTCTGTCAGGAAGAATGGGCCAAAATTCCTAACAACTATTGTGAGAAGCTTGTGGAAGGATATCCAAAATGTTTTACCCAAGTCATACAGATTAAGGGCAATGCTACAAAATACTAGTGAATTGTATGTAAACTTTTGACTTTGCAGAAAGTAATAAAAATCGGTTAAAATTCTCTTTATCTCATTATTCTGGTATTTGGAAAATACAAAGGGCGACATGTATGAACTCCCCTGCGAACGCAGGTGAACTTGGCGGCGCCAGCCAGGTTCGCTTCTGAACTTGGCGCCGCCAGCCAGGTCCGCTTGCGAACTTGGCGCCGACATCCAGGTTCGCAATTGGCATTGCGATGTGTCTAGCGCGCCAGAGTACTTCCAAACAGTCCTTTTCCCATGCCTGTCGCGGACTATTTGGTGCACTTCAGGGTGCGAACGAAATATTTGGCGCGGTTAATGCGTTTTCTTGGCGCAGATCCCAAACACACAGCGACAACTATGAGACCCAAAATCACACCTGTACTACTGATTGCTTGCTGTTGTGTCTTGCTTCATTCTGTCCCCTGCAAGGTAGCAGAATGGACGCTGAATCGTCCACAGGCACAGTAATGATGGCGGTTCCTGCAGACCTGGTGCAATACTTCCAGGTCATGCTCGGACTACATCGTTCTGAAGGGAGTACTATTTGCTCTCAATGTGGCAGTGATTCCGGGTCCGGTGGCTCACCTGCGAGCCCCCCACAGGAGGCATCTTGCATTTCTACCCCAAGCCCTCCTGCTCAGGCTATCCCCTCTGTACCTGTCGGGTTCATCTTCGTCCAGCAGTGCGGTGCCACTTCGTGGAAAGAAGAAGAAATTTTTCTTCTACAGAGAACCGGGTTCTTGTTGAGCAGGTAAATATGACTCTTACCTTAAATCTTTTTAATATTGGTTGGGGGCGCATCTTTCAAAGTTCATGCTTTGTTGATTTCTCTGTCACGGCCCTCCTGGGACCACTTGCTCTCCACCTTTTGAATCTTTAAGTACTCAAACCGTCATTCTCCTTTAGTTTCAATGTGATGTTGTCTATTTCTTTTTGGGTGGGTGATTCAAAGTTTCTTTGGCCTTGCTTTCCTATGCAGGTGGTCACAAACTATGAAAAGTTGTGGGGCTGCCTGTCGGAGCGTGTGCCACTGTCCCAAAAAAGGGCAGTGTGTAGGGACATAGTGGACAGCGTTAATGCTGTGGGCGTTGCACCACGCACCATGGAGGAGGTGAAGAAGAGGTGGTCAGACTGCAGACGGAAATGCAAAAAACACTTGTCCGAGGCCAGAAGGACAGGCCAGGCAGCCACACTGGATGCCCTGGATGTCCTTATCGCCCGGACCTTTCCGCCTGGACAAGTGGAAGGGATATCTGATCTTGATTTGCTGCAGCTTTCCAGAGGTAATGTGATCTGTTCTCAGGGTGACTCTTGTGCTTCTAGTTTATTGTATGTCTAGAAGTGAGATTCGGATAAACATGCCACTGCTGTTCTAGCTTTACTTTGTATATTGGTGCTTAGGGGTTGGGTCCAAACCTGCAATAACCCGGGCTATATCCCCATACGTGCCAACTCTCCCGTTTTTGGCGGGTGGGTCCCGCTATTTGGGGTTCCCCCCGCCCTCCCGGGGAGTTGGCATTCCTCCCGCCGCCAGCAGGGGCGGGGGCTTTTTAAAATTTGACCGTTGCGCCGGAGTAGTGCTGGTGCGCTACTCTGGCGCCGCCGGTCCCGTTTCCACAGCGGGTGAAGCGGGCGCAGCGCCCGCTTCACCCGCCCGGAACCTCGCTGAGCCGAGAGTAAAACTAAAACAGAGTAAAACTAACTTGTCATGTATATTGCACGGTGTGCGCTGTTAAAAATAAAAAAACACTACTAGGATTGCAGTATGTTCTTCACCCTGCCTTCCAAAAAACAGATTTATGCCTCCTCCCCCTGTATGTCCGGCGCCGCTGTGCGCCGTACACACATGTCAGTGTCACAGGGGAAGTGACGCTCGGCTGCACTCACTTCCCCCGTGACGCGAGAGATCGCCTGGAGCGGGCCGCTCTGCAGGAGCCTGGTCAGGTAAGTGGATTTTATTATTTATTTTTATTAGTTTTAGGGGGCCACTGTCTGGCTACAACGGGGGGTTCTACCTGGCTACAATGGGGGGTCTACATGGCTAACAATGGGGGGCACTACCTGGCAACAGAGAGGGCACTACCTGGCTAACAAAGGGGGCACTAAACCCGGCTACAATGGGGGGGACTACCTGCTACAATTGGGGGGCCCTACCTGGCTACAATGGGGGGCACTACCTGGCAACAATGGAGGCACTACCTGGCTACTAATGGGGGCACTACCCGGCTACTAACAGGGGTACTACCTGGCTACTAAAGGGGGTACTACCTGGCTACAAGGGGGCACTACCTGGCTACAATGGGGGGTCTACCTGGCAACAAGGAGCACTACCTGGCTAAACAATGGGGGGACTACCTGGCTAACCATGGGGGCACTACCTTACTACAGAGGGGGCACTACCTGGCAAACAATGGGGGGATCTACCTGGCCAACAGAGGGGGCACTAAACCTGGAAAGCAATGGGGGCATCTACCTGGCCAAACAGAGGGGGCACTACCTGGCAAACAATGGGGGGCATCTACCCGGCAAAACAATGGGGCACTACCTGGAAAACAATGGGGGGACTACCTGGCAAACAATGGGGGCATCTACCTGGCTAACAAAGGGGGGCATCTACCTGGCTACAATTGGCTCTATCTGGCTACAGAGAGGGCATCTATTTGGCTTTCAAGGGGCATCTACCTGCCTGTAAGGGGCACTACCTGGTTATGGGGGGTACTACCTGGCTAAAAAGGGCATCTACCTGGCTTTCTTCCAAAGCCGTTATGCAGTTATGGTGGGGTAGGTGTTGGCTTTTGAAGGGCTTTGGGATAACCGGCAAGATGGGGAATGTCCATGCAAATTTTTTGCCGTGGCGCGCGGGAGCGCGCGCCCACTAATATCTCCTGCTTTTTCATTTTCAAAAGTTGGCAACTATGTATATCCCTTGTCCTTTCACACAGGCAAGTTCCGGCCCCCACCTTGCTTCTCCCTGCAGAGAGCTGGGGGCACATGTAAGTCAGAACTAGGTTGCATTATTGAGGCAAAGGCTTAGATAGCTTAGATCTAACCATCTGTCTTTAACACACATGTTATTCATTACTGCCCTCATGATGCAACCACAGGCCATGTTGCCATGGTAGCCGCTAGCATGGATGTGACACTAATTTATGCAGCTGAGCCATGCTCTCCCCAAGCTGATAATATGCCTTAGTAAGATTTAACAACAACTAGAGCAGAATCATAGTGAAAATGATCTATCACTTATCAGAAGAGGGGGTTGTTTGGAGGCCACTACAAGTTGAATTGTTTTTATCTTGTAAGACCAATACGTCCTTGTTGTCCAGGTCAAAACCACAACGCAAGGTGATCCTAACTCTTGACATGTTGTAAACCACTTGTGAGAGCCAATACGTTGGACTTCATTGCCATCTGCAATGGAGTGTGGTTGAGTTGTACAAATGCATAGCTCCTATGAAATGTCGATGCTTCCTTCACTATGTAGTTCGGGGTAGAAAATGCAGTGCCCAATGTTAGGCAAAGACTCGGGTGCTTTGTCCCGGGTGGACTGTTTAAAGCCCCTCTTTGACCACCTGTTATTATCGCTGCGGTATGGAGGTGGCCCAAATAGCACATTGCAGGCGGCAAGAATCCGGTCTTTTGATTCCAACTTTCTGGCCAAATCTGGGTTTGATTCAATGTCCATTGACGCTGGCATCTGGCTCTGCAAATAGTTTCAACATTCCTGTCTTGCATACAGCTTGCACTGATGGTCTGCCTTTTGCATAATGCTTCCTTAAATCCAGGTTTGTCGCACGGTTTTTCATGAAACACAATGAATGGGCAGTACCTGAATTGGCCTGTACCTGCAAACATGCATCTCAAGGGAGGGGCCTGTGGTGGGTGGGGGAAGGGGCTTTCCTCATAGGGAACAAACCCACCTTCATGCAGTTACAGTACCCTTGGTCAATATCCCTTACCAGGGTTGCATCTTTCTAGAGTTTGAATGGCGAAGGTGTTGTAAGTGACCCGGCTGGGAAAGAGGTTACCAGCTTCAGCAAGCCCAACCCAGTGAACCCCTGGCAGGTGTGGTGAAATTTGGTTTTACTGGAAGCATTCCCAAGAAGCACTACCCATTGTATGTTTGCATATATTATTGGGGCTGACCAAAAAAGTGGGCACCACATAGATTTACCGTATAATCTGTTTTTTTGTCGCTTAACATTCGTTTGGGATTGTAAACCGTATAGCGTTCAAATGCTTTCTTTGACTATTGTCATCCACGTACAGGCATCATAAACTTTGTTGTGTTTAAGGTTTGGGATTTTGAACATTGTTTAAACTGGTTTACAGCCTGACTAAAGTTTTTCTTCTATTTTGCCTTGTTAGGTGCAGCACGGCAGGTGACTGTGCCGGAACCCACCCCCAGTTCCTGTGGCGGCGCGCAGCATCCCAGTGGCACCATCTCCGGCGGCTTCACCACAACTTCAGGCACCGCACCCAGCTAGTGGGTTGCCGGGTGATGACAGGCTGGAGAAATATCTCCAAAGCAGTGAGGCCTACCAGCAGGCTATGTTGGCCAAGCTGGAAAATATCGATGGTTCCCTCCAGCGAGTGGCCAAAGAGCTTGGGAACATCTCCCAGATCCTAGGCTCCTCCTGGCCAGCGGTGACATTGCCGGCTGGCAGCATTGTCGATGTAGCACCCACTATGTCGCCAAGTGCAACCGCCAGTCCTGCCAGTCAGGGAAGTGACTTTGAGACTAGGAGTGAGCTGGTGCCTCTCAATCTGAGTAAGCCACGCCTTTCGCCGCTTCCATCTCCTTCTTCGTGACCAGCTGCGTTTTTAATGGGTGTGAAGGAGGAGATGAGCCAGCCACCTGCAGCTGTGACCGAGGTCCCTTATGATTGTAGCCCCATTCGCGGGAAGGGAATAAAAAGAAGGGCCAAAAGCGTGGCCTCCCAAGCTGAACGCCGTTGTCGCTAAAACATGAGGCACCCATGTCAATCATGGCCCAACAGGCGTTATGTTGGTGTCATGTTTCTTTTTGGTTTCTTATAAACCCAGAGGGCTTTTTACTTCTTAATTTATGAAAATCCTTCTTCCTTTTTTCATTAGGTTAGTGTAGGGACCCATCTTAAGTGAGTTCAAATTGAAGTGGTAGATGTGCTCACACACAAACGACCACAGTGGTGTGCCAAGAACCTCACGTAACACTTACTTTCTAGGTGTTGAAACATCACAAGTCACATTTACAACCTGTTCTTCTTAGAAGGCTTACCTTACTGGCGTTCTGACTTTGGACAGTATGCTGTACCAATATGAATTGCCTCCGGAAAGCTGAACCACTGAAACAGGCACCACAAGGGCCTCCCGGCCAAATTAAATGGTGCCCCTCTAACTACCGTACCAATGCCTGTCTACCAATTTTGTCCACCAGAAAGACCTACTATGTTTATTTCCACCTAGAAGGTCAATGGGGCCGAACCACAGTCTGGCTGACTATAAGGGGCTCCCGGTAGCCTATATACTTAACTCTCTACCGCTGTGGGCCGCTTAAGCAGGCGAGCATTCTGTGCTTCAAATACACCCAAATTGCCTGCCCGGCCACTAAATGTCATCTACCTATTGTCAATCAATGTATGTGAATCAAAAAGGTTGAACTCACCAAATTGGTTTAATAAAATGTTTTTTTCAAAACAAACAGGGAAGCTCGACAGGATGGATGGCACAGAATGCGTTATGTGCCATGCATACCGTCCCTTGAGAAAGCGGCTTTGGAACTACAGACGATGTTACACTGCATTGCAGAGCGCCAACGTCATACTTCGAACACATTGCCGAAATGTCGGACAGCTTAACAAGGCTAAGCACCGCCTAGATCAATAACAGAAGGAGGGGTTGTGAGTGCTGATCCACTACATTGCAATATAGAGTCTGAATTAACACCTTCGTGCCCAGGACCTTTGGATAATTGGCTTGTTATAATCTAGGTGCCTGTTGCCTTTAAACTTAATTGCGGCCAGTCCAAATAGGGGCTACATAGCTGTTGCTACTGACTGGCTATGTAACTAGTTCTAGCCCACACAATTGCCTACCTAAGACCCAACAGCCAATTGCCTGGGAGTCCACGGCCTTCGACTTTTCAAAGGTGAACAGGCCATTTGGCGCCCTCCAACAAGGGGTGGGGGGGCATCGTCTCCGAGTCAACTATCGGACACTTGGCCTTAAAGATATGGCCTGTACCTGCTCTCCCAATGCAGGGATGTTAGTCCAGAGTTGGGGGGCCGGTAGTGAGTAGCACGAAAACTGCAGCTTCAAAGTTTACAGGGTCTCCATGTTTGCGGCCAAGAGGGTTGGATAAGTCAACATGTTCGCAAGGACTACATGCATAACCTAACAAGTCATGCAAGAAAAATTTAGTCGGCTCTACAATGAATAAACAGTCTTTCTGTACCTTTTCTAGGTGAAGCACGGAGACTCCCAGGCAACTTCAGACTTGGGAAGAACGTAGATACAGCTTTCACATGATAGTGTGCTCCAGCTCGCTACAGGTAATATAATTCAGATGGCATCCGGCTTATTTTCTTTAAAACATCAGGTATTTATTATTAATCCATTTAAAATACAATGGTATATGGTAAGGAGGTTGCAGCACAGTGCCAGTACAGGTAAATGCACGACGCGTTTCGACTTAGATAGTCTTAATCATAGTTCTCAAGGTTCATTCTGTGGAGGTACTCCTTATATAGGCGTATCCCCACTGAATTAACTCTTGCAAGTTACCAATAGTATCAAACAGTTTAAGCTAATACATTTAACAACAATATATACAATACAAAAATAAAAAAATATATATCCTAAGTTACTATTTATCTTAAATATAAAAGAAACATTTAGTACTGGTAAAATAGATCATGACGTATATTTAAGCCAGCTGGTTGGCGAGTGCCTAACAAAAAAATCCATTTTGCCTCTCTAGCTAGTAGTTTATGTTTTAAATTTCCGCCTCTAATAGATTGTGTGACTTTTTCAATAGCTGTGATTTTCATATAAGTGGTTTCGCTGTTATGCATCTCAATAAAGTGCTTTGCGACAGCAGACATTCCTGGTTTCCATTCAGGTTTGTGGGAGTCTGATAGATGGCGTCTTATACAGATTTTTAAGTGTGAACTAGTGCATCCCACATATTGCAAGTTGCATTTGATGCATGTTATTAAGTATATAACATTTTGAGTGTTGCAGTTTATATACTGATATATTTGATATGTTTTCTTTGTAATAGCTGAAACAAAGTTATTAGTGTTTTGCACATACTTACAACATAGGCATATATTGTGTCCACATTTGTGGCTACCTTGAAAGTTTAACCAATTCTTGGCGGTATCATTTTTATTAGACATAAAAAGACTTGGGGAAGTTATTGATCCTATCGTAGAACCTCTTTTGGGTACAAATTTTATTCCTTCATTTAGTATTAATGATAGATTATTATGTCTATGGAGAATGGGCAAGTGTTTTCTGATAATTTTAGTTATTTTAAAATATTGTGGCGAGTACTGTGTAGAAAACGTAGTATTCTGTTTTTTATCATCAGAAATACCAGGTTTTTTGTTTTTCTGCTCCAAAAGATCTTCATGTTTAATATTTCTAGCCTTTACTTTTGCTAAGTTTAGCATGTTGTCATTATAGCCTCGTTCTTTTAATCTTGTTGTTACTAGTTTTTCTTGTTTTTCATACTCTACAATAGAGGTGGTATTTCTTTTTGTCCTAATATATTCTCCTGTCGGTATATTATTTATTACATGTTGGGGATGACATAAGGTAGCTAGCAGAAGTGAATTTTGTGATGTAGGTTTTCTGTATGGAACCACTGCTACAGTATGATTCTCTGATGTTGTAAGTGTAATATCTAGAAAATCCATTTTTTCAGAGTGATATTTAAAGGTAAAACGTAAATTCATGGGATTTTCATTAATGTAATCAATGAAATCGATAATGTCTTTTGTTGGGCCTTCCCATATCAGGAGGAGATCGTCGATAAATCGCCCGTACCACCTGATATGGGAGGAAAATGAATTATTTTCTGAAAACAGATATTGAGTCTCCCAGATGCACATATAAATATTTGCCAGGGAGGGGGAAAATTTGGCCCCCATAGAGGCTCCCTTCGTTTGCAAATAAAAAATCCCATCAAACATGAAATAATTGTGTTGGAGAAGGTACTGTGTGGAGATAATCAGAAATTCCTTAGTTGAATCTGTATAATCACTATATTTATCCCAAAAAATGTTCAAAGCATGAAGTGACATATCGTGTAGCATAGAAGGATAAAGACTCTCTATGTCACACGATAGCCAAATAGAATTAGAATTCCAAATTTGATGTTCCAATATGCATATGGTATGTCTTGTATCTTTTAAATATCCCGGTATAGCTGGAATCAAAGGCTGTAGGTGGGCATCAACCCATGCCCCTAGTTGTTCAGTTAAGGATCCTATACCAGCCACTATAGGTCGTAATGGTGGTGGGAATATATTTTTGGGTATTTAAGGTGCTGTATGCATCATAGGTATGATCGGGGAATCATTGTACAGACTATCAGCTAATTTTTCTGAAATAGCATTGAGATTTACTCCACAATCAAGAATTTTTTTCATAGTTTTTTGAAAATCAGATGTGGGGTTTTTATTTAATGCATGATAAGTTGTTTGATCGTTTAGCATTTCTAAAGTGAGTTTTTTGTATAAACCAGAATCTAATATGGTTATAGCCCCGTCCTTATCTGCTTTCTTAATTACAATTTTGATGTTTATGTTGTAATGATTTTAGGGCTTTCGTTTCTTGTACTGTAAGATTATTGTTGCGATAATTGTTAGTTTTATTCACTTTATTTTTTAATTTTACTAAATCACGTTCTATTTGTTCCTTAAAGAGATCACATACAAAAGGTCTAGACATTAGAGGGTAAAACGAGGAATTTGGAACAGAGAATTTTTTTTTTCAACATAGTCCTTTTGAACAGTTTCAGATTGTAAGTCTCGTAGCATAGTAGTTATTTGCATGTCCTGAAATGATATGTGTGCCCCGTTTTCATCAATGTTATAGCTTGGAAGCAAACATAGACGATCTACAATATATAAGGAGACTGCACCCAACACGGGCAAAGAGATCCCGGTATTGAATCTTTCAGCAACAATTTTATCTCAAGCAGAACATCAGTACTTGCAAAGGGATTGGGATTCGTTCCAACCAATACGTTTGATGTGTATAAAACCCTATTAGACGTTAATAAATTTGTGAGAAACTTAACTGTCAAAAATTATTTTCTATCACAAGGTAAAAGTTTACAAAACCACCAAGATCCTCCAAGCTATAACATTGATGAAAACGGGGCACACATATCGTTTCAGGACATGCAAATAACTACTATGCTACGAGACTTACAATCTGAAACTGTTCAAGAGGACTATGTTGAAAACAAAAAATTCTCTGTTCCAAATTCCTCATTTTACCCTCTAATGTCTAGACCTTTTGTATGTGATCTCTTTAAGGAACAAATAGAACGTGATTTAGTAAAATAAAAAAATAAAGCCAACAAAACTAACAATTATCGCAATAATAATCTCACAGTACAAGAAACGAAAGCCCTAAAATCATTACAACATAAACATCAAATTATAATTAAGAAGGCAGATAAGGGTGGGGCTATAACCATATTAGATTCTGGTCTATACAAAAAACTCACTTTAGAAATGCTTAATGACCAAACAACTTATCGTGCATTAAATAAAAATCCCACACCTGATTTTCAAAAAACTATGAAAAAACTTCTTGATTGTGGAGTAAATCTCAATGCTATCTCAGAAAAATTAGCTGATAGTCTGTACAATGATTCCCCGATCATACCTATAATGCATACAGAACCTAAAATACACAAAAATATATTCCCACCACCATTACGATCTATAGTGGCTGGTATAGGATCCTTAACTGAACAACTAGGGGCATGGCTTGATGCCCACCTACAGCCTTTGATTCCAGCTATACCGGGATATTTAAAGGATACAAGACATACCATACGTATATTGGAACATCAAATTTGGAATTCTAATTCTATTTGGCTATCGTGTGACATAGAGAGTCTTTATCCTTCTATGCTACACGATATGTCACTTCATGCTTTGAACATTTTTTGGGATAAATATAGTGATTATACAGATTCAACTAAGGAATTTCTGATTATCTCCACACAATACCTTCTCCAACACAATTATTTCATGTTTGATGGGATTTTTTATTTGCAAACGAAGGGAGCCTCTATGGGGGCCAAATTTCCCCCCTCCCTGGCAAAAATTTATATGTACATCTGGGAGACTCAATATCTGTTTTCAGAAAACAATTCATTTTCCTCCCATATCAGGTGGTACGGGCGATTTATCGACGATCTCCTCCTGATATGGGAAAGCACAACAAAAGACATTATCGACTTCATTGATTATATTAATGAAAAAACCATGAATTTACGTTTTACCTTTAAATATCACTCTGAAAAAATTGATTTTCTAGGTATTACACTTACAACATCAGAGAATCATACTGTAGCAGTGGTTCCATACAGAAAACCTACATCACAAAATTCACTTCTGCTAGCTACCTCATGTCATCCCCAACATGTAATAAATAATATACCGACAGGAGAATATATTAGGACAAAAAGAAATACCACCTCTATTGTAGAGTATGAGAAACAAGAAAAACTAGTAACAACAAGATTAAAAGAACGAGGCTATAATGACAACACGCAAAAAGTAAAGGCTAGAAATATTAAACGTGAAGATCTTTTGGAGCAGAAAAACAAAAAACCTGGTATTTCTGATGATAAAAAAACAGAATATTACGTTTTCTACACACAGTATTCGCCACAATATTTTAAAATAACTAAGATTATCAGAAAACACTTGCCCATTCTCTATAGACATAATAATCTATCATTAATACTAAATGAAGGAGTAAAATTTGTACCCAAAAGAGGTTCTACGATAGGATCAATAACTTCCCCAAGTCTTTTTATGTCTAATAAAAATGATACCGCCAAGAACTGGTTAAACTTTCAAGGTAGCCACAAATGTGGACACAATATATGCCTATGTTGTAAATATGTGCAAAACACTAATAACTTTGTTTCAGCTATTACAAAGAAAACATATCAAATATATCAGTATATAAACTGCAACACTCAAAATGTTATATACTTAATAACATGCATCAAATGCAACTTGCAATATGTGGGATGCACTAGTTCACACTTAAAAATCTGTATAAGACGCCATCTATCAGACTCCCACAAACCTGAATGGAAACCAGGAATGTCTGCTGTCGCAAAGCACTTTATTGAGATGCATAATAGCGAAACCACTTATATGAAAATCACAGCTATTGAAAAAGTCACACAATCTATTAGAGGCGGAAATTTAAAACATAAACTACTAGCTAGAGAGGCAAAATGGATTTTTTTGTTAGGCACTCGCCAACCAGCTGGCTTAAATATACGTCATGATTTATTTTACCAGTACTAAATGTTTTTCTTATATTTAAGATAAATAGTAACTTAGGATATATATTTTTTATTTTTGTATTGTATATATTGTTGTTAAATGTATTAGCTTAAACTGTTTGATACTATTGGTAACTTGCAAGAGTTAATTCAGTGGGGATACGCCTATATAAGGAGTACCTCCACAGAATGAACCTTGAGCACTATGATTAAGACTATCTAAGTCGAAACGAGTCGTGCATTTACCTGTACTGGCAGTGTGCTGCAACCTCCTTACCATATACCATTGTATTTTAAATGGATTAATAATAAATACCTGATGTTTTAAAGAAAATAAGCCGGATGCCATCTGAATTATATTACCTGTAGCAAGCTGGAGCACACCATCATGTGAAAACAGGCATAACCTAAGGTACAGTCCAGCGACGAGTCACAAAATGGTACAGGTATGGAACCACTAGTAATATGCTAAGGATTGTTCACAGTAGTACCTTTATATCTGTCGGTTTCAGTTCCAAGGACCCAACAGTTTTCAGCCTAAATTTTATCGCAGCATCATTGAAACCATCCTTCCTACTACATTCCCGTTAAGGTCTGTCCATGAAAAACAAGACCCGACGTGAAGACAAACCAATTTAATTTTCAACATTCTAGATCCCAACCCCTAACTCCCCCCCCCTCAAAAAAGCCTAGTCAGCAATGAAAAGGCATGATACTCTGTGGAATTAATCTGCCAAGAGTTACCAAGCAATTGCCTCCCTGACTTCAATTCCCATTCCAC
Source organism: Phyllomedusa bahiana (assembly GCA_025379985.1). Taxonomy (NCBI): domain Eukaryota; kingdom Metazoa; phylum Chordata; class Amphibia; order Anura; family Hylidae; genus Phyllomedusa; species Phyllomedusa bahiana. Next base: position 113,796 of record JAODAL010002615.1, read on the forward strand.
TGGTCAAACAGCTGGTAGGCAACTGTGGTTGGTCAATTTCTACGCCTGGTGCTTGCCCAGGAATGTCGTGGCGTAGTGTAAAGTTGTGAAGTCTAGTACATGCACCCACTATATTGCACACAGTTTTTGGCTTGTGGAGCCAAGACCCTCTGCAGTGATCTCAGTTGCGGGACCGTGATTAGAGCTGTCAAAATCCCCTCTCAAGGAATGGTTATGGTTTAAGGGAGGGCTTTGTTGACCCGCTTTAGGTCAGCTAAACGCGTTTTGGGCAATGGGGTTATCAGCCATCGGGGAAGTTGGCAGCTATGTTCTTGGTGAAATAGAAAACGCGTCATTGCATGGCGGCACTGGGCTGCAACTCAGCATGATCGGCTCCTACTAGTCTACTATGGGACTATCACTTACCTCCTAAACAGGAGAAGCTATACAGCTAAGTACTGCAACGTTTTCATATGTTTTTCATTGCCTAAGGTGTTCGTCATAGAACTATGTCTTTTATGCACCAATTTATAAAAATGAAGTAAAGTTCAATGTTTTGTCCATACAGCCTAAGTGTACGTTTTTTGATTGATATAGGGGAGTCTAAGCAAGGTACTCCTAACGGCTGGGACTATAACGTGTGTAGTGTTGAGCGATTTTTATCGACAAAGTTGAAATCGGCAAGGTTTTTATGGTACTCGAAATTTCCAGATCATGCGATAATTAAGGTTAAAATCTGTGCATCATCTATTAAGATCGCGCCTTTTTCGGCGCTTCCTGTAATTTTGGCGGCCAGCAAATCAGATTACAGAATAGAGCAGGGTGAGATGTGTGTGCGACGTCATGACTGGGATGTGTATGGTTGCGATTGGCTGGAAAAATCACATGACCTCGTTTTACATAGAACAGCGTTTCCTGTTTCAGCCTCAGTGTCTCTCAGCGTCTCATAGGGATAGGACCTGTGCTCTGCCTGTGGCCAAACAGCTCAGTGAAATTAGTCTATTTCTGCACAGAGAAACCTCTACTATTAGCTGTGATCCTTCCAATTTAGTTAGATTAGAGATTTGAACATTTTATGTAGTTAGCTAGAGAATTTTAAAGCAGCATCCACCGCCGTAAATTCACGGTGGTGGGAGGGGGGGGGGCCCCCGTGAGCGAACACAGACAAGCTCTATATATATAGGACAATGGATAAAGTTCACCAAGACTTAGTGTAGACATTGTAGTGGAATATCTTTATTATTAACAGTTTGCTATTGAAATATTTCCTGGATATTGGGCAGCCTGAACTTATATTGGATAAACATCATTTCTAGTAACTGCAGGTCTCTTTGTTAGCTGCAAAACTCCACTTTTATTATCAGTATACATTTCAGATAGGTGTTCAATTTTACCCATTACACCTGTGACTGTTGATATATCCACCTTGCACTTAAATTACAAACAGGCAATCTTGTAGTCAGCACAGGTTGTTTGTTGCAAAAAATACCGTGTATCGTACGAAAACATCCATTTAAGTTTTTTTTTGATTTTTTCGCACCCAGCCCTGCTCATTGACGAAAGCATTACGTAAATTTTAAAAACAGCAAATTCTATTTTTCCCACAGGTAAATTTAAAAGGGTTTAAAAAAAATACCTTTGAAAACACGAAAAGCCAGCGGATCGCAGTTGCGGGGAACCGCGGGCCTGCACCCGGGGGTTAAAGGGCCCCGTGAATCTAAGTAACGAACATCGTCCCAATCTGCCCTTTAAAGGGGGTTTAAAATTGCAACCTGCTTTCAAAGCAGCTTCCCTCCTCGCCCTAGAAATTCAGGGCCCAAAAATTCGTCATCAGCAATTAAAGCATCTGTCCAAAAATAAGCAGCCCAAAATGTCAACCCCCGGGTACCCCCCCACTGTGGATAACCCTTTTTTTAAAAGGACCTTTTTGATAAAAATTTTGCGGTTGGGGTAGAAGGCATTTTTTAAAAGATCAAGGGGCCCAAAAAAAGGGATTTTCTCTGTTCTGCCCCCCAGTTATGTTTGCCATAGAGGGGGTTTAAGGGAAACCCCGGTAAATCCGGAAAAAAAACCCCGGGGGTCGGCAACCCCTTTGGGCATTTCCCCCTTGGGTTTTTTGTAGCCCGCAGTTCGGATCCCAAAAAGTCGGACAAAACCAAGTCACCTGGTTGATGATGATATGAGGGCAAATTTGGGCGGATCCATCCGGCTTTTCCGCAGAATTTGCTTGCGAGCCCCTTCATCAGGGACGAGGGGGAAAGACGAGGGAGTAGTGTCAAAACGGGTCCCCCAAAAAAAAGGGGAGGGGGGGCCCGCAGAAGCCCGCTGATTTTTATTGCCAGCCCCGGTAAAGTGCAAACCCCGTCCTCGTTTTCGCCGCCCAAAAAGGTCCAGGACCCTAAGCCTGGGCCTTCTTTGACAAGCCCTTTTATTACCCACATGTCATAGGGCCGCCTTTCCCGAAAACCCGCATAAGAGGGGCAAAAAAAACCCTTTAAGGGGTTTAAAAAACCCACCACCAACTTTTTCTAGTCAAAAGCAGCAAATGAAATGATTTAAAAAATGGAGGGAACATTTTGGAAAAAAAAAGGGCCGGGACTGACGCCGGGCCCCCAACCCAACTGTCAAAAACCCTCTGCCCCGGGCCTTTCCTCCTCCCCCGCCCCCAACCAAGCTTCCCTCGGGCTCCCCCAGGGTCTTCAGGGATCGGGGGATAGCCCCGTTCAGCCTCCACCTTTCCCGGCCCGAGTACCACCGAAACCCCCCAAGAGACCCACCCACCCCTTTTTCCTTTTCCCGCCATTTTTTGACGACCTGCACGCCTACAGCGGGCCGGGCTAGACCCAAAGGCCTTTCCCTGTTTTCCGGGTTTTGGGGGAGCAGAAAAAAACACTTTCCCCCAAAACCCCTCCCAAAGCCAAAACCCGGAATGTCGGCATTGCCGGTTTTGGCCTTGGAAATTTTGCCTTTCCGTCGGGTTTGGAAAAAGAGGGGTTCCCCCACGTCAGGGCCCCCTTTTTTCCGGCTTTTCCCCCCCAATTTCCCAGATGCTGGGGCAGGCATTTTTTTCCCAAAAAAGCCGCCCTTTTTCCCCTGGCCACCCAGGGTGCCCAACAAAAATTTTTAAAAGCCCCGTTTTTCTGCATCTGTGCCCCGGAAAAGCCCATCTCACCCGACAAAGGGACTAAAAGGGCAGGGCCCCGGGCCCGCTAAAATCTCTGTGAAGCTCATGGGTGACTGGGGGGATGTCCCCTGGGGGTGACGGTGGCTCTCAGGCTCGGCGACGCTCTTTAAAAACCGCAGGGGGGGTGCAGGGCTTCTTTCCCCCAAGGTCCTTGGGGGCCCACCCGGGTTCCCAAAGAGGCACCAGGCCTTTTTTTAAAATTAATCTGCCTTGGAGACCGTCCACAAAAGGTGGGAAAGCTGGGGACGGCTCTAAGCAACGGGGCCCGGCGCTGGCTGGGTGAAAAGGAACCTTGTGCCAGGAATGAGTTTGCAAAAAGGGCGAAAATCGCGGGGCCCCCCTTAAAAACGGGGGTGGAGCAATCCCCTTGCCGGGGCACTTTCATGGAACCTTGTCTTTCCAGAAATTTCTAAAGACCCTCCCCCCCGGGTCGGACTGCCGGGTTTAAAGGGAAGGCTCGAGGGGGGATTTCGCACTTTCCCCCGGGTTCCCCCACCTTTGTTTTCGCCCCCGCCTGGCTGCGTTGCAGCGTCAGCTCGGCCCCCCCGAAAAACCTTTTCCTAATTTTTGACGTGGAAAAACACGCGGGAAATTTTCCCCCCCTCCCATGCCCCAAAGCATTGTGGCAAAAGGGGCAACCCAAATTAGCAGACAAAAGTGACAATGGCCTGACAACAGGGGTTTTCGGACCTGGGGGGTGTGTTAAAACCACCGAGATTTGGAGGCGGGGAAAAGAGTTTGCCCATCCTTGCCATTTTTAAAGAAGCCACAAAAAGGGTTTCCGGGGGGAAAATTGCCCTTGTAAAGCATAAAGCATTGTGGTGATTTTTAGTTCGGGAAAACATTTTTTGGACACTCTGAAAAAAACAGGTCCCCCCACCCGACGGAGGGGGAGAGGGAAAAAAGATGGGGACACGACTTTTCTCTCCGTAAAAATCCAAAACCCCCGACAGTTTAACAATTTTCCTTTCGGCCCTTCTTAGGCAGGGGTTTTTGGGGGGTCCAAAGCTAGTGAAAGGGGGGCGCATCAGCTTCAGGGGGATAATCCAGCAAGTAAAGGGCTTTTTAAAAGGTTTGTCCCGGGGAAGGCAGGGAGGAGGAGGAGGGGGGGGTTTTCCCTAACCCCGATTTTTCCCGGAACCCCCCTCCCTTTGGGGAAAAAAGGTTTTGGGGGGAAAAATTTTTAGGGGAGGAAAAATTTTTGGAAGATGGGGTATTTTCCCTAGTGCCCCTCAAACCCAGGGGTTTTGGGGAAATCAAGGCCCCAAATCTCCACATAAATTTCTTGGATGTCCATTTCCTCCAACAGGGATCCTCTTTTTAAAGGGCCCAAATCAAAAGGGAAACAACAGTTACGGGGGGTTTGGCCCCCCCCTGGACCCCCGGTAAAAAAAAAAAATTCCCCATTTTCCCCTTCCCACCCCCCCAAATAGAGAGAAAAAGCAGGAAATGGAGACCTTGCTAAAAAAAATTTTTGTAAAACTGGAGACATCTGTTGCGTCTGTTCACGCCCCCAAAATGTCACGGTGGAACAACATCAGCGACGTGACAGCATTTAGAGTCCCAAAGGGTAGGGTAACGGCAGCGCAAAAGGGGGCGGAAGCCAAATTGGGTGCCCTCTGGCAATCTTGTTTTACCACCTAAAACCGCATGAAATGCAGGGCACACACCCAAACACACAAAAAGATCACTTAAGATCAGGGGCCCAGACTTCGGTTTCTCAACCCCTGATTTTTTTTGCATGTTTTTTCCGGCCCCAATAGATTTTGGGGTATCCAAAAAATGGACAATGGCCCGAGCTGGCTCGTCAGGGCCATAGGGTGTTTGCCCTGCCCAGCAGCCAGCTCATATCTGAGCGGACCTTCGAAACAGCGGGGAGGAGTCATTACAGAAAAACGAATCCGGCTTTCCCAGATAAGTGGATCTTTGACTTATTCAAAAAGAATCGGCCCAATGGTTTTCTTGATGATGTTGTGGCCCAATTGCCAGGGTTCCCCGTTTAAAGTTGCCAGTTATTTCCCACATTCCTTTTCAAACAAAAATGGTCCTCTAAAAACTTTTTTTTAAAAATGTTAAATTTTCTTACTGCAATTTTTATTCTCTTTTCCCCCAAAAGTTTTTTTTGGGTTTTGCTGTGAGGAAATGGGAAAAAAAAAGCAAGGTTTTTAGGGCAAAAAACCCATTCCATTTTTTCCCCCTTTATCTTAAGAAGTTTTCCCCAATTTTCAATGGTTTTTTAGGTAGGTTTTCTGTGAGATACAGCAATAAACATTTGGGCCTTTGGAAAAGAAATTTTGACTTTAAGTGGCATTTCTCCCTCACAAATTTTAAAGTGGCCCGAAAGTTAATTTTTTATAATTTTTTTTTGGGGGCCCTTGCTGTGAGATAAGCTATAATTAAGGTTTCCCTTTTGGGAAAAGAAAAGTGGCTTCAAATGGCTTTTACCCTCCAATTTTTAATAGTGGCTGAGAAATCCCTATTTATAATTTTTTGGGGTATGTACTGTGAGATTCAGCAATTAAACCCTGGTCCCCTTTTTAAAGAAATGTGGCTTCTAAGTGGGATTTCTTTTTCCCCCACAAAATTTTTTAAAATTTGGTTGAAATCATTTTTAAAAATTTTTTTTGGGGGCCCTCTGCTTTGAAAAAGCAGCCCAAAAACCCAAGGTCCCATTATAAAAAAAAAAGTTTTTTTTTAAAAGACATTTTTTTTCTTCACAATTGGGCCAAAGTTGGGTTTAAGGGTCCCTTTCTTTGAATTTTTGGGGGCATTTTTTCCCTTGACATGCAGCATACTACAGGTCCTATTCTAAAAAATGGGTTTTTTCTAACAGAAATTTGTTCTTCAAAAATTGACCAAGTGGTCAAGGGGTTAAAGCTTTGAATTTTTTGGGGGCATTTTGCTTTTGACTGAGCTATAATACAGGGGCCTATTCTTTAAAAAAGTGTTTTTTAACAGACATTTTTCTTTACAAAAATTTTCAAAAGTGGCCCCAAGGGGGATGGTGTGTCAGAAAAAGGGTTTGGTAGGACAAGTTAATTGGGCACATATTGAAAATTGGGGGGGGGGGGCTTGTTTTTTTCAAGATCTTTAAAAAATAGGTATCAAAATTTTATTGAGAAACCCCCTTTAATTTTTAAAGAAAAAAAAAGGAAACAAAGACATTGGGGGGGATTCCATCCTATTTTAAAAAAAGGGGTTTTCCCCAGAATTTAAAATTTCTAAAAAAAATTTCAGACCAAAAATTTTTGCTTTTTAAAAAAAAAACCTCTGAATTTTTACAAGGGAGGGAAAAAGGGGAAAAATTTTACCAAATTTTTTAAAGGGGTTATTCAGAGGAAAAGGAGTAAAGGAGCACGGGCAGAGAACAAAAAACAGAGAAACCCTTTCCTCCACACGTTGGTAAAATGAGAAAAAAAAAATTTCCAAAATAAAGGGCAACCCGGGGGTAACAGGGGCGTTAAACCCCAGGGAAATTTTTAAATGGAAGCTCAATTGGTCCACATCATACGGAGGGGGGAAGCGCTAACCCCGGTTTTTGCTGTGTACAGAGGAAAGGCTGGAGTTCTCACACTTCCGCTTCCCCACTTGCTTCAGACGACAGTTTTCGTTGCTGCGTCATCAGGGGGTTTTTTAACCCCGGTGTTAATAGATGGCAACCCAGCCCGGGGTTTCACCGCACCCAAATGTTAAAATTGGCCCTGGGGCATGCTGTGGCCCAGGGGGAAAAGGGATAGGGCAAAGTCCCGTTTTAACTAAAATGGATGGTGGGTTTTAAAGACTCCTTTTTCCGGCACTTTTTAAAATTTTGGGGGTCAAAATTTTTGGGCTTGCTGTTGGGCCCCGGACAGGGATTTCAATGTCCAGGGGAAAAATAAAATGGGGGTTGAAAAACTTTCCTTTTTCCGGCACCCTTTTTTAAAAGTGGGGGTTTATGCGGTTTGGGGGGCCATGCTGTGGCCCAAAGGGAAAAGGGATTGGTTTAATGTCCCCGTGAAAATAAAATTTGGGGGTTTTAAAGAAATCCTTTTTCCCGGGACTTTTTTAAAACTGGGGGTCATGCAGGTTTTGGGGGTCCCTGCTGTGGCCCAGGACAGGTATTGTCAATTTTTCCAGTGAAACTAAAATGGGGGGTTGAAAGACTCCTTTTTCCCCGGGACTTTTTAAAAGTGGGGGCATGCAGGGTTTGGGGGGCATGCTTTGGGGCCCGGGGCAGGTTAGTTTAATGTCCGGGTTAACTAAAATGGTGGTTGAAAGAAATCCTTTTTGGGGGCACTTTTTTAAAAAAGGGGGGCATGCAGGTTTTTTGGGGTCATGCTGCGTTCCGGACAGGGAAAATTCCAAATTCCCGTTCAAATAACATGATTTTCAAAACATAAATGCCTTTCTGGGCCCCTTTTTAATTTGTGGGTGATGGGGAGGTTTTAAAGGGGCAGGGTGGGGGTACAAAAACAGGGGTAGTAAAAGGTCTTGACTTTTTTTTTGGGACTTTTATAACCCAATGTGGGTTCCCAAGATGTACACCCCAACCATTTTTACTTTGTGGATGTTAATTTAGTTTTTCCAGCCTTGTTTGGGTGTAATAAGAAAGGGGTTTTTTGCTTCCCTTTGACTTTTTAAAGGCATGGCATAATCGATGGGTCAAATATCGAAAAAACCTTTTCATTTTTCGGGCCCACTATCGACTATCGATCGATCTCGATAGCCAAACGCCAAACGCTCTTTCTAAAAGTGTGCACTGCTAAAATACGGCATTGTTTGCAAATTATTGGGGAAAAAGAAAACCAACACAATTTAGAGTGACATTTGACGTTTGGGGAATTGGGGTTTTTTCAAACAGGAACATGTGGGCCCCTTTTTTCCATGTTTTTTTTTTCTGCCATTTCCCAAACCCCCAAAATAAACCCTGGGGCAATATCTTCAAGATTCATTTGGTTGAAAAATGTGCAGCATTCCAATTTAAAACCCCTCGTTGTTTGGGTTTCCGGGAAAAAATTTTCTATACTTGTTTAGGGAAAATGTTTTGGCCCTCCTGGTTTAATTTTGGACATTGCTGGAAGTGAAATGATTTTCGGTACAGAACAGTTTCTCAAATTGGGGGGATTGTGGGAAAGATTTTAATGTGCGTTTTTTGGAAAACGGGGGTTGGAAATTTTTGGGAAAGGCCCCCCCGCCCCAAAACCTTTCCCAAAAAATTAACTAAACTTCAAAACTTTCTCCTGGTGGGAGGGGAAATGTAATGTAGTCCTTGGCTAGGGTTTTCAAAGTGTTGAGGACATTGTTTTTCTTTATTGGGGGAAAAAAAGGCCAGGGTCAGGAAACAAATAAAAGCAAAAAAAAACGGAAACACCCCAAGCCACTAAACCCCAAAGGGGCACCTAAAAATTTGGTCAGAGGGGGAATTTGCTCGTGAGTGCTCCCTTTTTTTGGGACCTCATATGCAGGAGTTTTTCCCAAAAAGTCCCTAATCTCGAAAAGTTTGTAACCGGAAAATTGGGACCAACCCGCTCGTTTTTCCGCAGTCGCCCGGCACAAAACATGTATGAATTTTTTTTGGGCACGGGTGTCTTGAAAGGGAAACCCCTCCCGGGCCCCATGCATGATGCCCCTCCGAAAATGCAGAGCTCTACGGGGCCCAAAATGTCCATATCTAAAGGGGCTGCGGAAATAATAGTTGCAATTACGCCACACTTTGTGCATAGTACCATTGGATGCTCATCAATTTAGTGGAGGGACATTTCTTAATAGCCCTTGGTTGGTGGAGATCCCACAAATGTAGATATAATTATTTGCCCATTTTTGATGCAAAATACCACTGACATTGCATTTGGCGAGGGAATGGATGATAGGCACTGCAACATTGTAATCATTTAATGGTGGAGATTTCCAAAAATTTTACCATCGCACTGGGAAATTGTCCAACTGCCAAGGAACGGACAATGGCTGCAGGTAAACAAACTGTGACTGGCCCGCACTGCAAATGGTGTCAACTACTAGTGATGAAATAATCGCAGAAACTGGACAATTACTAAATACTCAACTTTTTTGCCGCCCAAGTCCCCTTTAAGCAAGTGAAGGTAGTGCAGACAACTGCGATACAGTCCCTCATTTCATCTTCAAGGTAGGTGCCCCCAGGCCCCACGAAATACACTTTTCTTTGATCCTTGTCAGGTAGCAATATTGCTCACGCATCTAAGTGCCATGACAAGCATCCACCCAAAAAAGGTCATGACTTTTGGCTAGAGGTATACAGTCAGTAACGGTTACTCTTTAATTCATCATGCAGCGTGTTGACCTTGCTTGCTAAGTACAGCTATGCTGAATGCAAATGTAATTGAACCCGTAATGTTGGCAACTGTGAAAATTCTAACTTGGCCTGTTACCGCGCATGACATTTAATGAAATGAACGGACACCAAGACCTCCCATGCAATTGATTACCAGAGTAGCGGTGTCCGACTTGTTTGCACAAACAGTGATATGTCAAAGGTATAGTGCCGCCCCCCATCACTGTATGGCTGTGGCGTGCACCGGAGTTGTCGCCAAACACTAGCATGTGGTTTGTGACATCCTTGTTATACTTTATCCGCAGTCAAACCGGTCTCGCACTTACAGTAATATGTTCAAGCACAGTGTTGAACAGCATGTTCCTCTCGCTGCATGTTAGGGACCCCCCCCACAATAAAATTTCACCTTTCGGGTTTGAGAATAAGGAGTGGACCGCAAAACGGGATTTACCAATTAGCCACAGCAATGTCAACGTTTGTGGGATTACCCAAAGCATGCTAGTCCACACGGGGTCAAGGTCCACTTTGTTTAAACCGCTGATTCTAACCAACACTTTACTCATTATGGGGTATCGTACAACAAATCACCCCATAACTGGAAATTTTGGTTTGCAAGCTTCATTCCTGGGTAAGAAGGGACTGCAGTTGGACTTAGTCGGCAACATAATGGCAACAAATGTCCATAACACGCAATTAGTTAAGCATCCAGTTGGTTTGGGGATAGTTTATTCCCATTTCAGGTGGACCACTATAGTTTTTGCCCGTACCCACTCTCCCTTTGGCTCCAAAGAAGTGCCTAGCTTGACCACTTGGGTGTTCCTTGGGTCAAAGTGGAAAGTCAAGGTGTTTGGGTATGAATGAATTTCAATGTGTAACATCCCCCTCCCCACCCCGCCGCCACTTTTCCTAGCAATGATACAAGTTCTACACACTGTGCGGGAGTGTCCTATTTGTCCACACATGGGCTGTGGTGCTTTTGTGTCTTCTTAATTTAAACCAGCAAATACAGTGTGGTTAGTGTTGCACGGTCGATCGCGTTGTTGGCCATGTATCCTTGGCGACGCCAGATACATGAAGCTTGATAATGAAAAAATACATTTCCAAGATAACCTCAGCGTCAACACGCAGAGCGGGCGTGGAAGGCGACGTGCAGCTATTTCATCCCTTCTTCTTTTACACCAGGTTTGGCCTGGGGAGTTTGTGCTATGTGTTGAAGGGGGCTCTGGACTTTGGGCCAAGATCTGTGTGTGGCTGAAGGGGCAAGACAGACCTGTGAGTAGTAATTACATCACTCTAAACTGCCTGGATTGCTGTCCCGGGAGAGTCGCCCCGCTACCGCACATACCATAGGATTTAATGATTATCCTGCCCCTTTCTGTCTCTTTTCCCCTCCTATCTCTCCTTGCTCATCTATTTCTCCCACGTTTTACTCGTCTCACATTCTTTTCTCCGCCCCTTTTACCTCCACTATCACTTGCCCTACGCAGCGGGTATGGATCTGCCGAATCATGACTAGGTCCCCAATGGCATCAATAGTTTTGGCCATTTTGACTTTGGGAGAGCAGCTGAAAGGAGGAATGATTATTTTTGCAGATTCCACAGAGTAATGCATGTGCATTAACACACGCCCTTATCCAAATTGCTTTTGGGGTATTTGCCGCGGATCAGACCCTGGAAATGTGGTACCATTGTGCTTTTCAGTGAAAATCGACACTACCACCATACCAAGGTCTTTGTGAATGAACGTGTCAAAAAGCTCCAGAATAATTGACATTTGTTAGTTCGCCCCCACAAGGTGGCCAAATTGCCGGATGATAACCATGTGCACTCCTGGCAGCATTTAGGGTCTTTGGTCGACGGTCACGGTCCAAATAATGGCTATGGTTGTTCGAGGGTTGTTAAAGAGACACAAACTCCGATGCAATGGCTGTCACCTTGACATGCGAGGACAAATAATAAATGTTATGGCATGCTCACCAAATCTGTCGCATACGCTATCTTCAAATGCTGACGAGCTTCTTTGTCCGGGGTTGGCTCTGAACCCTTTCTGCGTGGCCAGTTTGGGTGCTTTTTGCAGCGTGTTGCTGTCACAATTTGCGTTGCGTCCTTGCGGTGGCACCGAAATGATTGTAGGGGTGAACTCGGATTATCAACACATATCACATGCGACGATGGAATCACCTTTTGAAGTTCAAGCTCCCCATAACTGCGTTACGGCTACTAACAACGGTTGTGCTGGGATTGAAAAATTAGCTATGCGCAGCGTTTTGATCTCACATTTTGGGCTACACAATAGGCATTCGATCAGCATAAGTTCTGTAGTGTGAACAAAGATTTACAAGGGCAAGCACATTATGCGCCCAAAAAAATATGCGCCATAATGTCAGCAAGTATTCCCAAACAGGAGATATGTCGCCTACCTCAAAAACCGCGCAGGGATAATGTTTGGCGCCGACGACTTTCGAAAGTTAATTTCTGGCGCATAACGCTAACTTAGCGCGCCATCTTTTTCCAACCCGAAATCCTATAAAGCAAATTGACTAATTACAGTGGAAAGAGAGTAAAATAACACTGTGGTGCAAACTGCATTATCGATCCCCCGGGAAAAAACGATCGTCGTAATGGTGATTCGTTGGTTGGGGCATTTTTCCCGCATAGTTGAGTCAGTGTGCCAGAAATGGCCATTGACGCACCCGCGCCCCGCTGGTGGTCATTGCCGGGGCACAACAGGAGAGCGGCTCTGGAGCCTTGCAGGCCCGGATTCCTGAACTTGGCAGTAGGTAAAAGCAATATAGGTTCTTAACACTTTTGGAACATGAGAAATTCGCAAAAGTGCTGTAAGGATTGTTCATGTTGAGTTTACACTCCTTCACAAGTGCTTTTGGACCCTTTTTTGGGGGTTTTACGGTCGTTCCCATAAATGGATTACGTATTTGCATTGACAGATTGCTGCTCGTTTTTGAAAACCCTGAGTGGCGTTCTAATAGGATAGCCCCGCGTGTTCCAAAGTCCGCTCCCCTCCGTCTTAAAAAATGGACCAGCGAATTTTTTTATCCGGACAAGTGCAGCGCTTTTGCAACAAAAAGCGGGAGTCTAAAACGGCCGTTTGTTATGCATAGGGCAGTCTTTTACCCATCAAAATTGATAGATCTGTCACGGTAAAAGAAATTTTGGGCCAAAAAAAACAATCCGACCACCCGTTGTCACCGGTTTAACGGGGGTAACGAGCACGATTTTGGGTCTGATCTATTGTTTCCCACGTCCCTGAATTTTTCACAGGGTCAAATTTCTTTTCCGGGGCCATTTTTTGGGGCTGACAGTACTGCACATGTCCCCTGAAATATCAAAAACGTTCAGTAGAAAAAAAACCAGGGCTTTGTGCAAACTTGGGGGGTTTGTACCCCATTGAGTGATGCTCCCTGGATTTCCCCAATTTCCCGATGACTGCGGGTGGTTTTTTCTGAGCGATTGTGCTGCTCCCCTTGGGGGGAAAAGCTGGGAGTTCAGGAGCTAAAGCGGGTTTCATTGTGGCAGTTGCTCCCCCAGGAAATTATTTTCAGGTTACAGTGTCAGGGCAGGAGCCGAGGCGAGGTGTACCGGTGTGGTTTTAAATTTGAAAACGCCGGCTCGGTTGCTTGAAAAAAGATTAAGGGTCTAAGCTTTTTAAACCCGGTTTTGGTAGGAACCCGGTTTCAAAGGGGTTTTGGGAACCCCAAAACCTTTTTGGGGAGCAACCCCCAGAAAACCAAATCACATAGGGCATAACTTTTATTAGTAAATAATACTACCCAATTTTGCATGTTGACAAAAATCGTTTTTAAAATTGGGATTTTTATAGCCACAACGCAACTTTTTGCATGCCCAGTCAAACATTTTAAATATCCCCCACCTTTCTCGAAAGGTACATCTCACTACACCAAAAAAACATAATTTTGCCTGAAAAAACCCGGGTTGGGCCAAATCACGGTTTAAAGGAAAAACCTTTTGGGGCCAGGTGACCCACACGGGCCAAAGGCCGATCCCTATGCCAGTTTGTGTTCCCCATTACTTTTGGTATTTACCCCCTTTTTTGGGCCCAAAGGGTGGCCCCCAATCTATCCTTGGTGGCACCCTTGTACCCAAGCAGTGGCCCCCTTGTTGCGGGTTGTCCCACCCGTACACCCAGGTTGGGGCCCCCTTTGTAGCTAGGTATTGGCCCATTTATCCAGGTATTGGCCCCCATTAGCCAGATCCCCCCCTTGTAACGATTTTTGCCCCTTTGGGGCACTTTTGGGCCCCCTGATGCCACTATTGCCCCTTTTTACCTCTCAAATTTTCCGTATCTTTCCCCAAAAATCAATTTCAAAACATTCCATTTTCTTCCCAGCATTACTACCCTTGCGCTTTGATTAAAAAAACGGAATTGCTGTTGCTAAATTGGGGCAAAGTGTCGGGGTATCGGATTGGCCCCATTTACCATGTATTGCCCCCCTGTAACGCGTTTTTGCCCCCTTGAGGCAGTTTTGACCCCGACACGATTGCCCCCTTTTACCTTCAATTTTCCATATAAATTTTCCCCAAAAATCAATTTAAAACATACCAATCCTTCCCCACATTAATACCCCCTTGCGCAGATTAAAAAAACGGAATTGCTGTTCTAATTGGGAGCAAAAAGTGTCTGGGGCGATTGGCTTTAACAATTTTGTTTTCCTTTCAGGCATTTAAGCATAGATACAGGAGGGCCAAGGCGGGACAAAAAGGAGGTAGTGTAAGACATTGTAAACAAATACGGGGATCATTTAGGAGATCCAAATTTACAGAAGAATTGGGGTTCCCCGTGTTTGGGGGTTGAAACCCTACCCCCTCCAAAAAATTACTGTTTTGGGGTGTGGGTATACGTGCTGTCTTCCCTGGAGTTGGAAAAAAAATCCGAACACCCAGGCCCGGGTATTCACTGGGGTTTCTCAATTTTTGTTTGCCAATATTGCTCTCTTAGTTCAAAAAGAAATTGGGCCCCCAAAAACTTGGGGAAAAACGTGTCCAAGCACCAAATTTACGGGAAAAATGGGGGGGAGTGCCCCACGAAAAAAGGGCCCCTTGTCTACCTTTGCGGCGTTTAAAAAAAGTGCCCCCAGAATTTTGGCTACAATGTCTGCAGCCCATGAAGTATGTCTTAGGATCAATATTTGAAAATTTATTAATTAACTAACATTAACAAGCGAAAAGTGTGCTCTGCTGGCGTTCAGGGTGATTACCTTCCATCTCGCACAGACCCACTTAGATAAATGTGGGCTTTATGAGTGAGGCGGCCTTATGCCAACTGCATAGAGTAGCACACTGTGGCAATTATTTAGTTGCGCCCAAGACAGGGTATGTACTTGCGCCTCCATCCCCACATGTTCACCTTAGTTAACCTTTGGAGTCACATTACAATAGTGGGTGTGGGAAGGGAAAAAGAACTTTAGGGTGTGTTAGTCTTGTGGGGCTGTAGGTAGTGGAACTCACAGAAAAAAGAGATAATAATAGGAATATAGAAAACCGTCTCAGAGATCAAAAGAAAAATTCCTAAAACAATAATCTTTAATAGATATGCATTAAAATAATTATCCTTTATGAGGCCATCATGCCATCACTTGGACCATCATCATCTCTCATCACAGATGTATAATTATTATCCCCTGATGAACCATATCTTGGGGAAACGCGTCGGGACTTATGTCTGTGTTCTTTATGTTTGTTACTGTATAATTTAGTTAGTTATGGTGAGTCGCAGAGAGGTGGGGAAGCCCTTTTCGGGGCGAGTGCTCTATCTGGATAGGACTAGTAAAGTGATAGCAATAGTGCTTTTTCTATTATATGGTATATACTGGTCCAATGGGGCAACGGAGTCTACTGTGACAAGGTCTTCAGAACCGTGAGTTTTTGACCACATTTTTGACCATATTTTCCTCCCTCTTATAGGGGCACTTCTCCCTGCTAATGGGTATTTGGTACAATGTCTTTTTTGCTGTGATTAGCTAGACATTGTCCACTTGCTTTTGTATCTAGGTACTGATATACACCGGGTACTTTATACATATACAGTTGCATATTTGTATAGTGGCTATATGTGTGAGGCCATTTTTATGTATAAAGGATAATTATTTTAATGCATATCTATTAAAGATTATTGTTTTAGGAATTTTTCTTTTGATCTGTGAGACGGCTGTAGGTAGTGGAAAGTAAGGTGACCAAACACGGTAATGGGAAGGGTTTTCTCCGCCGTCCCTTCCTAGTAGTGAGGACACATGTAAGGAGGCCAAGCTAACCAGTTCATTTACGGAAAAGGTCAGGACTTGTGAAATAAATGTTAGACCACTGGGCAGTGTAATACTTGTACATTTTGGAGTCCATGTGGCCAGATAGTGGCGGTGAGCTATGCAGACCTGGCAAGTATTTCTTTTTGCTTAGAATATGAAGCATCCAGTCCCTCTGCATTCTTTGAACTTAGTAATATGTAGTCGACTTCAATTTAAATGTCTGTGTGTGTTGGTGACACTAGCACATGGGCCTAACAAATAGTGTCTGTTAATTTTTCCACTACACCGATATAGTACCTGTGGTTGACCGGCGCCATAAACGCAAACAGAGGGAATGCTTCACCAGCCGCGAACTTCGCCACATTGTGCGCGTTCTGCGGGAGGCGGAGTACGACCGTCTGCCGAAGAGGAACATAAATCTTCGAAAATCCGCAATACTTGAGGAGCTGGCCGCACAGCTCCGCGATATGTATTTGTCTGACCACACTCCTCGTCAAATTCAAAAAAGGGAATTCCGACATGAAGGTCAGGGAGCCGGAGGGCTGGCGGAGTATCTACGGCAGCCTGACAGTGAGACAGGTAAGGAGGACCTTGAGTGCTTCCCCAATATGGCTAATAAATTCTATGCAACTTTGGACTTCTCAATTGCAAATTGCATCAAAATGTAAATCTAGCTGTGGGAATTAAGGTTAGGGCTTTGAAAATAGTGCATGTGGCCAACACCAGGAACATGTGACCGATCCAAAAAGTCAGCAGTGTATCGGTCCGGATTAGATGAAGGATACTTATCCGCTAGGCAACGGCCCATCCTGAAAATAAGTAATGGAGCAAATATTTCTTTACCAGCATTGAACTGTCTGAACCCAATTGACCCCTGAAGTAGAAAATTTGTCCAGGGGGCGTGTCCTAGCTATGGCTGAGTGAAGACTTGTCCACAGGAGCTCCTCGTCCTTCCTCAGAGCTTTGGCCAACCTGACACGCTCATCATGGGGAAATCTGCCAGGAAGAGGACCCAGAAGTCCTCCACCCGTCCCCCGTCTCCCCAGGGGAACATTGAGGCTTATTTCCAGCTGGCTGCCCCCCCGACTCGTTCTGCTGCGGGGAAGACCGGCGCCGGACAACATGGCGGACCCCTTGGAGCAGGCACGGGATCCCAGCGCAAAGCCCCTGCACCCGCTGTGCCGGCGACTGACCTTCGGGCATCGGGAGAGCCCGCGCATCCACCGCTCCGACCCCCGGGATCCATCTCGCTACAGTCATCAGGCGACCGACCGGCGGTGGAGACCGCCCGCCACGCGGAGGAAGAAGATGGCGTCCTGGCTTCTCCCTGCGCTCCGGCCCTTGCGCATCCCGACTCCACGTCGCAGGCGCCGTGTCGCGCCCATCTGAGCCCATCAGCAGCAGTGTGCGAGCCGGAGTGTGAGCTTGCGGCTGAGGCAATGCCACACGGGACCCGATCTGAGGCACCTGCGCTCACCCCTGCAAGACTGGCAGCATCGGACCGTCGGCCGGGCGGTCCGCAAGGTATGGGGGCAGGTTATGGGGCACAGGACATTACGCAGGTCCATATCTTGGACTCCCCGGTCCCATCACCTGTGGACTTGATGACCCCAACCCATCAAGCCCCTGCAGTTACCAACCTGCTCACCAATGATTTGGGGCCCATGATTGTATTCACCTCCAAGGCTGAGGAGTCTCTGCTCTCAACCCCTGCTGGGGTTTTAGTGCAATTTGACCCCTACACTGAGGAACCAGTGCAGCAGGATACCTTAGCGCCTACACCATCAACGTCCCAGCGCTCTGAGGCAGCTGTATATCCCCAGAACCATTCATCGCCTGTCCTTTGGCACACCGCCATCCCCCCACCTAATCAACCCTCTCCGCGATGGTCCACCGGCTCCTCCTGGGGGGATCCAATGAGCTCACCTGGTGTCAGCCTGACCGCAGCAAACACTGATTCACCTGCTATTCACCTGACAGCGGTTTCTCCCACAGTGGCGGCGCTGCCTTCTTGCACCTCACCTTCTCAGCTGCTGCGCTTCTCCAATAGTGCTCCGCGGGCTCTAGAGCCACCTGACACACCCTCCTGTACGTCTCCTGCCCGGGACAACCCCAACAATTCACCGGGGCTCTCATCTGTATCTACGGAGGAAAGCAGGTCGGTCACACTCACTGACCTTCACAGATTTACACAATCTATACCCTCCAAGGATGACCTTTCTGCCTTGGCTAAGCATATTATAACAGAGTGCAAACAAGAAATCGCTCTCTTCAGAACCGAACAGTCCTCACTAAGCTCTAAAGTATCCTCATTGGATCACACTCAACAATCTACCTCACTAACTGTACAGGCTCTCCAGTCTTCCTCGTCAGTACATTCCGCCCAGATATTCGCGCTCCAACAACACGTTGACGATCTTGAAAATAGGAGTAGGCGGAACAACATTAGAGTTCGGGGCCTGCTGGAATCAGTCACATCTAACGACCTTATCCCGGTGCTCACAATGATCTTTAACGACTTATTGGAGAGAAATCCGTCTACCCCCATTGAAATTGATAGAGCCCACAGAGCACTTCGCCCCCCAACACTGGATCCCAAGAAGCCTAGGGATGTTATTTGCCGGGTCCACTTTTACCAGCTGAAAGACGACATTCTGCGTTATGCCCGTCAACAACAGGAACTCTTCTTCAAAGGTACCCCAATACTCCTGCTTCAGGATCTATCCCGGTACACCCTGGCCCAGAGGGCAGCCCTAAAGCCCCTTCTATCAGTGCTACAAGAGCGTCATATCCCTTACCGATGGGGATTCCCCTTCGCTCTGTTTATACGGGGAAAAGAGAAACCCCTTGCATTACGCTCACCAGATGACCTCCCGTCAGTGCTACAAGAACTAAACATCCAGGACCTGGTTTTCCCACCATGGCCCTCCTTAAACCCAGCTACCAGTACACCTAATCCCCGAATGCAGCGGGAAGTACAGGGGCTCCCTCCGCGGAGGAACAGACGTCGAAGACATCGTTCGGACTCCTCGGTGACATCCAATCCACCGTGAGAACTCTTCTGGAAGTGACCCTAGGTTGCTCTGGTGCCTATGAGCCCTAAGTATCCTTTATGGACTCTCTGCTGCCTGATGGACATTGTCGCCTCTTCCTGTACCTGACCTCCGTAGGTCACTGAGGAATCTCTGTCTGGCACCCCTCCCTTTTCACTCAACCTACTCTGCCCCCCTTCCTATCCTTCATCCACACCCCCCTTCCCTCCCCCCTCACCTTTTTTTTTTTCTCCCCCTCTCTTCCCCCTTCGTTTCTACCCACCCCGCTCCTCTCTCCTTTCCTTCTCTTCCCTCCCACCTTTCTCCTTTCCTCCCTTCTATCTGCCTTCACCCCCCTGGTTAGATGTAATTTTTACCTTGTAAGTCTCAGGTTTCCCCCTCTTACTGGAACCCACTGTTCCCTCTCCTACAATCGGGTTGGCCAAGGCTTTTTGCTTTTTCTCATGTGAACACTACATGGATGATGGAGCTCGGACACCTCATGTTCAGACCCTTTTTTTTATTATTCTTCTCTTTATCTTTTGTTTGCTATAATCTGCTTGCTTGTACCCCCCAGTAGGAATCAGTCCCGGTACAGCCCTCTCTTTCGGCTTTAGGGACATTTGGCTCGTGCTAGCCGATCCGATAGTTCCAGCGGCGGGCTTTTGTGTTGCCTGCTTCCTGGCTGAGTGAGTGAGTGTGTGTAAGTGTTGTGAATAGCTGCCCCTCCCTTTTTCTTTGCCCCATTAGTCCCCCCTTCCTCCACCCCTACTCCCCAACCCGCTTGGTAAGTTAGGACCCATGGCGGACATATCTTTTACCTCCTTCAATACACAAGGTCTCAACATTCCCAGCAAGAGATCTCAGGTACTTTACCATTTTCATAAAAAACGAATTCAAATAGTCTGTCTGCAGGAGACACACTTCAAAGAGGGTCACGTTCCTAATATACGAAACAAGTACTATACCACATGGTATTTTGCGAATTGTCGGGAGTCCAGGTCCAGGGGAGTGGCAATAGCCCTTCACAAATCCTTAGTGCATCAGGTGCGAGCGAGCTGGACTGATACCAATGGGCGCTATATCATTCTAATCCTTGAAATAGGGGGACGTCTCTTTACCATTGTTAATGTCTATGTCCCGAATCAGGGGCAAGCAGGCTTCTTTGTTCGCTTGATAGAAAAACTGACACCCTTAGCCCAAGGCACGATAGTCCTGTGTGGGGATCTAAATGCAACATTGGATCCGGTACTGGACAACTCATCGGGTAAGTCATCGCTCTCCTACTCGTCCATTAAAGCCATTAAAAAAGCATACACCTCATTGCAGCTTTGCGATGGTTGGCGGCTGCAACACCCGGAGGGTAAAGATTTTAGCTTCTACTCTCACCCGCATAATGTGTATAGCCGTCTGGATTACATTCTGGTGTCACACGGAGCATTGCCCTGGGTTTCCACTACGGCGGTGGGCAATATTCTCTTGTCGGACCACGCGCCTGTTTATTGCTCGTTGACCCTCCCTTCTGTCTCTGGGCCTGCCTGGTCATGGCGCCTCAATGAGTCTCTGCTATTAGACAGTGTATGTGTAGCGGATATATCTAGAACTATTGCAGACTTTATTCAGGATCACAGGAATGATACTTCCTCCCCGCTGATCCAATGGGAAGCCGCTAAGTGTGTTATACGGGGCGTCCTGATCAGACATGGCTCAAGATTAAAAAGAGACAAGGCGTCTAGGCTGCAATCTGCCTTATCAAGGGTCTCCACGCTGGAGCTCCAACATAAACAGGCTCTAGCGGTGGACACCTTGCGAGATCTGTTAGCGGCCAGGTTGGAAGTGAAGCTGTTGCTGGAGGCCTCATGGAAGCGATTCCTCCAGGTCGGACGCAGTCGTTTTTATGAGTACAGTGATAAATGTGGGCGGATGTTAGCGAGGGCGTTACGGCAGCGTGTATCTGCAATGCACATACCCCAGATCAGATCTGCAGAAGGTCCTATGGTTCACACGACGGATCAGATAGGGAAAACCTTTCACGCTTTCTATTCTAAACTGTATAATCTCCAACAACACCACCATCCCTCCGCGGGATCGGCTTTTCCCACCCCTCCTTCGAGTTCCTCTGACAATGATTTTTCAAAGTTTGAATCCCTGTGTACGGACTCAGAACTCTGCTCTGTCATACGGGGCCTGCTGAGTGGGAAGAGCCCGGGTCCCGACGGATTTGCGGATAAATTTTACAAGACATTCAGGGACGAATTGACACCTTTGTTGCTCCGTGCTTTTAACCATGTGTCCCCAGACAGTCCGTTTCCTGCTTCTGCGACGCTGGCTCACATTGCTTTGATACCCAAACCAGGCAAGGATCCTTCAACTTGCAATAGTTACCGCCGAATATCCTTATTAAATGTGGACATTAAGATGTACGCAAAACTTCTGGCGAATAGACTTAACACTGGACTCCCAGACCTTGTGCACCCTGACCAAGTGGGCTTTGTCCCGGGAAGGGAGGCCCGAGACAACACTCTGAAAACTATAGACATCATACACCACGCCCAAACCCGTAAGATCCCCTTAATGATCCTATCCCTGGATGCCGAAAAAGCCTTTGATAGGATATCCTGGCCATCCCTGGCAACCACCCTTCGGCGTCTAGGGATGGGACCTATTTTTATTTCCAAAATTTTGGCCCTTTATCGAACCCCTTCTGCCAAGCTAAGAATTAATGGCAACTTATCAGACCCTTTCTTGATAACGAATGGTACAAGACAAGGCTGCCCTTTGTCGCCTCTTTTGTACGTTCTGGTCTTAGAGAACTTGCTCTCTGCGATACGTGATGATCCGAATATCACAGGTATTACTGTGGCTGGGAGCGAATATAAGTGTTCAGCATTTGCTGATGACCTCCTAGTTTATATAACTAACCCAATGTCGTCCCTTCCCTCCCTTCTGTCAACACTTCAGGCCTTTGGCACATGGTCCAACTTTAAAATTAATGTGTCCAAGTCCGAAGCGCTAAATGTTGGCTTACCCCCTCCGGTTCTCGCCCAGCTTAAGCGAGACCACCTCTTCGGGTGGCCATCAAAAGGCCTGTCATATTTGGGAATCACCATTCCGGCTACATTAACGGGCTTATTCTCCCTCAACTTTGAATCCCTACTTAGAGCAATCACACGGGATCTTAACTCTTGGACAAAGCAGTGTTTCTCTTGGTTTGGAAGAGTTAATATCCTGAAGATGTCCATATTGCCCCGTGTCTTATACCTCTTACAAACCATCCCTATCTCTATTCCAAACTCCTTCTGGAGCCGGGTACAGCGTCTTTTCACGTAATTTGTCTGGCCCTCCACCCGCCCTAGAGTCTCTTATGCAATTTTAACTAGACATAAATCTTTGGGCGGTCTAGGGCTCCCTGACTGTAGGAAATATTACCTAGCTGCGGCGTACGCTAGAGTGTTGGACATGGTATGCCCCAGTGATCAGAAGCTCTGGACATGTATTGCACGTGGTGTGTCTTCACTGTCGCTCGTGTCACTGCCCTGGATATGGAATCCTGCCCTCGCGAACAGTTTCGATTGTTCCTTTACTGTTAAATACAACCTGACATCGGTTAGTTATCATAAAACGTACAAAAACATAATTGATAGAGCAGGCCCTCTTCTGCCAATTTCAGACAACCCATTTTTCCCACCTGGTATTGGCCCGCGCCCCTTCGTTGGGAGCTCCAAACTAGCCCCTTTGCGCCTTCACCAAGTGATGGCCGGCAATCAGATTATCCCCCTGTCAGGTTTGGAGGTCATGGCCTTGGGCCATACTTCCACCACCTTTCAGTATCTCCAATTGAAACATTTCCTCTCCTCTTTTGGAAACACTCTCCACGCACAGAGGCCCCTTACCAAATTCGAACAATTATGTCAGCAAAATTCTCTCCCGAGACATGCCATATCTACACTGTACTCCGAGTTGTCTGCAGGGGACAGATTAACACTTCCTTCTTATTGTGGGGCATGGGAAAAGGATCTTGATCAGAGCTTCTCCCCTGAACAATGGCACAAATGTTTTGAGCTTACCCATAGAGCCGTTGTTGCAACGAACTCAGGAGACAAGCTTCAAAATTCTGACTCGCTGGTACAGGGTCCCACATGTGCGTCATAAATGGTTCCCGCAAGTCTCTGAGAATTGCTGGCGCTGTGGAACTTCCAAGGGGACTATGCTACATATATGGTGGGATTGTCCTGCTCTGTCGGGCTTCTGGAGTGCAGTGTATCGTGTCATTAAGGATATCTCTGGAATATCCATCCCTAGGACCCCTGCCGCAGCGCTACTGTTTATGTTTGACATAGGTGCCTCCACTTATAAAAAGTCTCTCCTTAGGCATCTCCTGCAGTCGGCTAAGACCATTATTCCCAGGCGCTGGAAAACGCGGGATCCCCCCACAATTAAAGAGTGGTATACGGAGGTCTCCCATGTTTATCACATGGAAGAACTCTTAGCTACGACGGAAGAGCAGGTTCAAACGCTGAACCGGACATGGGCATCTTGGCTACAATATCAAGATTCGCCTGCCATCCGCACCTTACCCACTTAGACACAGTGAGGTCCTCTAATCCTCTCAACTCCATAGCCTTCTCTTACTCGCCTCCTTACCATTTGGTCTCTCTTCCCCTCCCCCTCCCCCTGTATGAATGCAGGTGTGTATGTTGGAATGTCTGCTTGTTTGTTTTGTCTCCTATTGTATACGGCTGAGGCTTAGTCCTGCATCCCTAGTTTACTCTGGCTGATATAGGGCCTCTGTAGCCCCCCCCCCCCATCGACTAAGCAGACCGGAAAATGTTTTATTAGTTGTTTTTGTATAACACAATGTATGTTATATATGTTTTGCTATTTACTCATGTGACTGCATACTGTCGGATGCCGCATCATCTGCGGCCGTTATTGCTGCTATGTTGTTTTAATTGCAGTCTTATTCGACTTCTCTTTTAAGGTATTTACTGGTGTGGCTAATATTAGGTTGCCGTGCCACTGTGTTCCGCATTAGTCAGCATTGTTATTTCATTGCGTATTGATACTGCTTTCATTTTGATGACACTTGTAT
Source organism: Phyllomedusa bahiana (assembly GCA_025379985.1). Classification (NCBI taxonomy): domain Eukaryota; kingdom Metazoa; phylum Chordata; class Amphibia; order Anura; family Hylidae; genus Phyllomedusa; species Phyllomedusa bahiana. Next base: position 137,647 of record JAODAL010002615.1, read on the forward strand.
TGTTCCACATTTTTTTTCCTTAATAAACTTTGTAAATGCAAAACTTTGGAAATGCAAAAAAAAAAAAAAAAAAAGAAAATTTGTCCATTGAGGATTGTATGTGGTGTATTTTGAACACATTGAAAACTCCTGGTACACAATTGCAGCTTCAGACATTCATATTGTTTGAAGAAGGAACATATATTTCCTTTTGCAAACCAGAGTGCAGCTAGGGAAAGGTTTGAAACCATGACTTTAACACTTGACTATCGCCCGTAGCTCTGCGTTGTATGTAAGGGGAGGAGTTTGACCGGTGTGTTTGCACACAGGGATACATTTCAAAGCTCAAAGAGCATGCCCCTTCCTGCTCAAAGTACTTCACCTCATACGTGAGCATTGCCACTAAAGGGCAAAAGTGTACATATTTTGTTAACCTGCGCGTGGGAACCAATCGTCTTCCTGCTTGCTCACAATGCAGCAGGCACATTGTCATTATACATAAGGGAAAGCGAGAAGCTGGGGGATTTTGCATTTTTCACAATTGTTTGCTAACATTATCTCCCGAATCTTGTAGTGGCCACAGAAGAGCGGTCGGGAGAAGATGTTGGGGGCCCTAGTTCTTCTCCCTTGGCACGCAGCCCCACTCTCCCAGCTGAGCCCACCCCAGTTGTTGAGGCACAGCCTGCAGCTGATGAGGTATGTCAACCTACATATGCAGTCGCCTAAGTAAAAAGTGGTGATGAAAGGCAATTCATTTAACATGTGTACTTAGATGTGTCTATCCTTTTTTGGTTTCGAAAATCAGGAAGAAGTCTTCACCCTGGAGCTGGAAGACATAACCAGCCAGGCTCTGGCAAACCCCCCGGTTGAGTTCTGGAGGCAGGTGCTCCTTGAGCTCAGGGCCCTGAGGCTAAAAGTGGACAACCTAACCCACAAAGTGGTTGTGTTGTTGTCCAGACAACAATAAATGTTTGAAATTGTTAAATTAAAAAAGTTTAGACAACTTTATATTGTGTATGTCATACTCTGTTCAAATTACTAAGCCAGGTACATAGTTACATAGTTTTAAAGGCTGAATAAGGCCAAGACATGCATCCAGTGCCTCTGAGTTCTGGAGATTCTGTCCATATTGCTTTTTTAACAGTTCATTCACATTCAGAAATGGCGAAGCCGAATATGTCAATATACGTCTGAGCATTTGGCACAATGTTATAGAGTTGGAGTCGAGACATAGCGACGCAACTGTTTGAAAGTGTTTTAGACAAGTCAACATGAAACGTTCCACAGATAGAGAGTTCCACTGTCTCTTTGCACAAACACTAAAGAGGTCTCTTTATCTTTGTATATTTACATATTCTTCAAGGCAGACAAACAGGCTGACCCCTTGTGCCTAATATAGTCTTTTGGATAAATTACGACAGAGCAATTTCTAAACATTGACCATTAAGTAGGGAACACCTATTTATATAGCACTCACGAAGCTGGATTGGGTGGAAACTACATATCCCGAAGCTTCGTTAGCGTTAGGGGTCGCGCAGTATTCAACAGCCTTGGAGTGTGTTTGTCATCCGCGTTTCTTTACCGGGCAAGGTCTGAAAGATTTGTCTTGTGGTATGGAGCTCACTGCTGCACACAATAATCCAGGTGTGGTGTAAGCAGTGCCTGGTCAAAGGGGAGAATAATGTTCATATCATGTGGATCTATGGCTATTGATATACACCCAAGTACTCTATTGGACTTGGATTATGGTGGTCCTTTCGCCCCCACTATTGACTTGTGGGCACAGCTGCAACACCACTGCATCTAAAGTAGCGATTTTAGTTCCGACCCTGCGGCCTGGATGTGAGCACCGCCAAAGCTTAGAACCCGATTTCACTTTCGAAGCGGCTGTAGCCAGCCGGTTGCCCGCCCCTGCTGCTAGGCGTGTGCACGCTTGACCCCTATGTCACGAGCACCAAACAACATCTAGATTGCAATGGACAGCGTGCAAGTGCTTGCTTTCACTCAGCAGGTACCGTTACAACTACTGCCCCTTGTGTGTCACCCTACCAATTCTCTAGTGAACAGTGCCTTGGGAGAAAGTATTCCGGTGTTGTCTTGCTGTATTTTGTGTACTGTACATTAAGTGTCCAGCCCTTGATTCCGACCAATTGACGTCTGTCCAGAGCTACCTGTCTGACCATGAGTAAGAGGCCGGCATCCATCTTGGTTCCATGCCACACCAGGGCTGCCCCCGCAAGCAAGTCACGAAAGGGCAACAAACTTTTTAGCACTCCTCTGCATTACGCACATGTTGTTTGCCGCCAATATGTGGAGCAAACCAGACCGACTTTCACCACACAGCTTGCCGTGCCTCGGAGCCTCGACTGTCGTTGTCCCGAGGATCCTCTACTACTGAACGTCCCACCTTTTCAGCTGCTATATGACTATTGCTGCTACAATCAATCTTGCTAACTAGCAGTATTCCAAAGGCCTACACCAGGTCTCTGTTACTCTTTTTTTTGGCTATTTTAAAATACAAGCATGAACTGGGTTTCTCCACCCCATCTTCGGAACCGTCCATTAATCTGGGTTATATGTCTTTTGGCCTTGTTGTGCCAAGGCCTCAAAGTTATCCACATCCCTTGTTAAGCTCACTTTCAGCTCTACTGTGTTTTTCTACTTTTATGAGCATTCCAGCAAGCGCAAATCTAGATATTGTTATGTGAAAGGCCATTATAGAGTAAGTATATGAAATAGTTAAGAGGATAGGGCCCTATACTGAGCCCTGTGTTACCACACTAGTAACAGGGATCAAGTGTTCCAAAGTACCGTAAATCCACACCCTCTGGTGTCTGTGTCGGAGCCCATGGCTTCACAAATTGCTCCTATATTTCAACACTATAAGCCGTCTCATTTTACTTTCCAACCTTTCCGGTTGCACATCTGCTAAAGTTTATTGGATATCGATATCTGTAATATGCAATGACTACCCCCTATCCATTTTCAAACTCTCTTCCACCTCCAAATTGAAGAGGTTTATTTTTTTCAAGATAGAACGTTTGTTAAGCCATGCTGGAACAGCGCCATAATTGTATTATCCACGAAATTGTCAAGGCCTGCATCGTTAAGAAAACTATCCAACAGTTACCACAACAGTGAGGAACAACTTACGTGCCTCTCATTTCACGGACCCACTGTGACTGTGTGGTTCCACAAATGATAGACAGGGAAACTGATATTATCTGGAATGCCAGGATGTGCTCCTCTCAATGCAATGTGCAAAACTTTCTTCACGATCCCGTAGGGGATTCCGTACTTACCCAACTTTCAAACTCCCAAATGACTAGTCGGCAAAAGTGAGCTAGGGACACCACTGCGTGCACAGTGCAGTTGCAGCACTTACAAATGTTGCCCACAGAAATAAGACCACACTTGTCAACTGGTGTAAGATTTTCATTTTCAAATTGACTGAACCTATGTCTTTTGCCCTCTCCTCTGGGGCTTGACACTGTAACAGCCTACTTTGAATCCCAATTGCTGTTTTTTGTGGTGCTAATGAGGGGAAGGGCAGAGATGTCATCGTTTGTACAGCAGTATAGTTAGACAAATTCCCCGGGACATCACAGCTAGTCAACCGCGAGGTTAATATAGTTTCAGTAATACTGCACATTTGAACCCATAGTCTCGGAATGATTCGTTTGTGATAGGGCAACGACAATAGGCAACTCGCTAATGCCAAGGTACAAGAAATAACTGAATTAAGCCTGTGTTATCGTTACCACGTTACTTAGGTATTCCACGCTAACTGCTGTTGCTTGGCGTTCTCATTTTGGTGATGGTGCTTACCGCCATCACACCATGAGTTCTTGAACATTCCCAGCATGAATCTTGGGTGACCTGGTACCCTACATACATTTAAGTAATCTACTTGAAACCATGCATTTCCACATGGGAATTACAACAGTTAAGTTATCATTGAAAGATGTTTTGAAATTTCTGGCCCTCACACTGCATACATATGTTTGCGACGTGCAATTCTGTACGTGCAAGAAACAATGGCCAGGACAAGAATTGGCAGGTTATGCAGACAAGGATTTGCTTCCCTTCGCAATTGGTGACCTAAATGTCAGGTGTTGGTATTCGACGGCAGCATCAAGCACAGTCTATTGACGGTACTAAAGAGCGAAAAATTGGGGTTTCGTATTTTGATGGCGTTACTTGCCAAGACAATCCAATGTTATATACATGTCCAGGACTGCGGCCAGACCCAGAAATGCTTCCCGAAAGGGGCATGCACTTGATCAATGCATGTACTGGGAAACAGGAAGTGTTGCAGACATGAGTGAGCGTCGCTGCGTGCTAGCACGCACAGGTCATGGCCTTATTTGTGTATTTTTAGTCGTAAAGTCTGTCACTTGGGTTTCAGCTTTGGAAATTTGGGGCAGCCGACGCCATTATAAGAAGCTGAGCCAACCGTTGCGGTGAGCACCACTACCTGTTTGGCATAGCTGTTGGTCAGTAACTGAACCCGCATTCTAATAGGCAGCTGAGGGACCGCTCATACTGGCCCAGGAACTCCACCGTAAAGCGTAGGACCCGAGTAAGAAAATATGCCATGTGAACTTAGCTTTACACTCTCTAGGTAGGGCTTGCCGCTACATCTCGGGGATTCAGTCCAATAACCAGCAAAATGTGTTGCCTTGGCAAAACTTTTTGTGACACAAGATTATTGCTTTGTCGCTAGCCCACTCCCAGAGCAAGGGCCACTTGTAGGCCACTGTTTGGCCCGTTCACACGCCTTATTCGGGGACTGATTGAAGCCTTACTGTGCGCCGTATTGGCGCTGAAGTATGGCTCCAATCCGTCCCAGTAACTACGGTAATACCCAGTTGTCATAGAGAACTATGGATTCCGTCTCTCCTCCCCGTTTGGCGACTCCTCCGCGGGGTGGGAAAGTGATGTGTGAATTATTGATGCCGTGTAGGCGCCGTAGCTAATGACAGTGTAGGTGGTCGGCAATCTGACGGTCCCCCGCCACCAGCCCGCTGCACGTCACCCCGCAATTGCAGTATCTGTCCACGCCATTATGTTGGCAATAAGCCGTGTGAACATTGCCTTTTGGTCTAAAAGTCACGATTACACCCATAGTAACCGAGGTGGAGAAAAACAATGATTATAAGACCTAAAAAGGTTCACAAATCGACCTGGGATTATTGCGCAATCAGTATTCGCTTCATGCTACATACAGATGGAGGGGTTTCCAGTGCTGATCCACTGCAGTGCAATATTGAGTCTGCATTAACATCTTGGTGCCCATGATCTTTGGCTAATTGGCTTGTGATAATCTAGGTGCCTGTTGCCTTTAAACATAATTGCGGCCAGTCAAAATAGGGGCAACATAGCTGTGCCTACTGACTGGCTACCTAACTAGCTCAAGCCAACTCAATTACCCACCGAAGACTGAACAGTCAATTCCATGGGAGTCCTCGGCCTTCTAATTTTTGGAGGTGAACAGGCCATTCTGCGAACTCCAAAAAGTGGGGGAGGGTTCTCGTCTTGTTGTCTCCTATCGGACACTGGGCCTTAAAGCTATGGCCTGTACCTGCTCTCCCACTGCAGGGCTGTTAGTCCAGAGGTGGGGGGATGGGAGGGAGTTGCACGAAAAGTGAGGATTCAAAGTTTGCAGGGTCTCCATCTGCTCGGCCTAGAGGTTTCGTTACGTCAACCTGGTTGCAAGGAAAGCATGCATAACAAAAGGGAAAGTCAAGCGGCGAGTCCCAAGATGGGACAGGTATGGAAGCACTTCTAACATGCTATGGATGGTTCACAGTAGTGACTTAATGTATGTCAGTTAGTGGAGCAAAGACCCAACATTTTTGCAGCTTAATTTTGAAAGCAGCCTCATTGTAACCATCCTTCCTTCGACATTACTGTCAATGTATGTTACTGAAAAACAAGACCAGATGTGATGACAAACTTATTTAATATCCCAACTAGAAAATACCAACACCCAGCCCCCCCCCCACCCAAAACCCAAGTCAGCAATTAAATGGCATGATACTTTGCGAAATTAATCTTCTAATAGGTTCAATGCAATTTCCTCCCTTAGTTCTAATCCTGTCCAACCCGTCAAATCGATCGTAGGCATCTGTGTTTGGTCATTTTCTACGGCTGGAGCTTGGCCAGGAAACTCGTGGTGTAGTGCCACGTTGTGAAGTATAGCACATGCTACCACTATTTTGCACACTGTTACTGGCTTGTAGAGCAAAGCCCTTCCGGATTGATCCAAGCAGCGGAACCGTGATTTAAGCAGTCCAAAACCCCTCTCATTGAGGGTTCTGGTTTGACGGTGGGCACAGTTAAACCGCTTCTGGGCAGCTGTACGCGGTTTGCGAAATGGGGTCATCAGCCATCTGCTTAGTTTGTAGCCATGGTCTTCTACAAATTGAACAAACAAAATTTAGCCAGACACCAAAACAAAGCCAATGGGTTTTGGATCATCAGCAACATGTGTGTTGGGCCCTAGTATGCGGCCATACTCACCTAAAATTATCCCCGGGGCAATCTCTCCGCTATTCATTAGGTTGAACAAAGTGCTGCTTTCCATGATAAATGAGTTGTGGGTGGACCCAGGGAACTTTGCAACTACATTAGTTGTATACATGTTGGCGTCCATGGTCACCTGCACATTGATGGAGTGGAACGATTTGCGGTTCCGAAACATGTACTCATTGGTGGATGGCGGCACGATTCTTATGTGGGTGCAGTCCACAACGCCAATTACATTTGGCAAGGCAGCAACATTCCAAAACCTCAACTTCACTGGACGCTGCTCCTCGGGGGTGACTGGGAATTTAATGTAGTCCCTTGCAAGGGGTATAAAATTGTCGAGCACCTTGTGGAGGGTTCTCGAAAAAGTGGCCTGTGTCATCCCAAACGTATCCGCCACACAGCGCTGAAAGCATCCAGAAGCCAAAAAATAAATGACACTTAAAAATTTTGTCAGAGGGGGAATCGCTTGGGAGCGCTCACTTTCGTGCAGCCAAATATGCTCCAGCTTGCCAAATAGCTCCATAATTTCGGAGCGTTGGAGCTGGAACTGCACCAACAGCTCGTTGTCACTCAGCAGAACAAAGCGTGTCCTAAATTTACTGGGACGTCGGCGTCTTCGTCGAACCTCGGGCCTGATGCGCGATGCCTCGTCCTGAATATGCATCGCTAACACAGGCACGATGTCCATATCTAAAGTTAGAGAAGAAGTAACATTTGCAATTACACTATGCTCCATCTATATTTGCATTGGATGATCATTAGTATTGAGGTGGAACTTGACCAAATAGCCCATTGGGGCTGTGGTTCCAAAATACCTGTATATATATGTGCCCATTTAATTTGAAAAGTAAAACGAACTTAGAGGTTGGCGTGGTAATGGATGTAAGGCACTGCAACATTGTTATCACCTAATGTTCTACATGTCGCACTATTAGCATTGGACATCGACATTGCCCTAATGCAAGGATCAGACAATGTCTGAGGGTCAACTACCTGTGACGAGCCTGCATTGAATAAGCGGGCCACTACTATTGAGGAAATAATCGCATTCACTAAGACATTCTAAAATATTTCACCTGTTTGCTGGCCTAGTCCCCTTGATCGAAGTCAAGCTAGTGCAGGCAACTGTGATAGAGTCCCTCATTTCATCTTCGAGTTAGGTGCCCCCATGAACCAAGAAATACACATTTCTTTGTTCCTTGTCAGGTCGCTCGATTGCTCACGCATACAATTGCCGTGGCAAGCATCCACACTACAAAGCTCCTGAATTGTGCCTTGAAGATTACAGTCAGTAACAGTTACTCTTCTATTCATCTTGGATAGTGTTGACCTTGCTTGCTAAGTACAGCTATGCTGTCTGTATACAAATGTAATGGAAGCCGAAATGTCAGAGACTGTCTAACTTATAACTGGTCCTGTTACCCCGCATTACAGTTACTGAAATGAACGTACCCCAAGACCTCCCCTACTATTTTTTAGCCGAGTAGCGTTGCCCTACTTGTTGGCATAAACAGTCATATGTCAAAGGTCTAGGGCCGCACCCCGGGAGTGTATGGCTTCAGGGTGCACCCAGTTGTCGCAAAACACTACCATGCGGTTTGTGGCATCCTTGATAAACTTTGTCCCAAGTAAAACCTTTGCCGCACTAACTGTAATATGTTTGAGCACATTGTAAAAGAGTATGGCCCTCTCACAACATGTTATTCACCCCCAAAAATTTTAATTTAACCTTTGGGGTTTGTAAATAAGGATTTGGACGGAAGCCCGTACTGACCTCAGCACCACAGAAATATGTAGTTTTGTGGAATTACCAAAAGCATGCCAGTCCGTAGAGGGCCAAGGAAAACTTTGTTAAAACCTCACATTCTAACCAACACGGGTCACATTATGGGGTATAGTACAACAAATCTTCCACATAATTGTAAGTTTCTGTTAGGAAGCTTAATCAATGGAAAAGAAGGGACTGCAGTTGGACGGAGTAGTCAACATGATAGCAACTAATGTCCATAACACGCCATTAGTTACGCATCCATTTTTTTTATGGATAATTGAAACCCATTTCAGATGGGCCTCTTTCGTTTCGTAGGCTAGGTTCACACAGTGTATTTGCTCCACGGTGACTGCAGATTCATGACGCTTAATACTGAACAAAGACCTGGCAAATATAGGCTCCTTGTCGTTACGCCAACAGCACGTGCCAGGCTACGTACAGCTATGTTATCAATTCTTCATTTACGCCATGTTTGCCCAGTGTAGTTAGGCTTATGTGTTTATGTGGGGCTCTCTACTTTGGCCAGACATATGTGTGTGGCTGAAGGCACAAGACAGACCTGTGACTAAAAATCACAACACTCTAAACTGTCTGGAGTGCTGTCCCTGGAGAGTCTTCCCAGTCCCGCACATACATTTGGATGTAATTTTATCTCCTTCCTTGCAGTCTCAGTCCCCACAAATCTCTCCTTGCTCGTTTTGTTCTCCTCACGGTTTCCTCGCCTCACATTGAAAACTCCGCCCCTTCACTTCTCACTATTTATCACCCCCTACGCAGCGTGTATGGATCGGCCTTGTCACATTTTGGTGCCCTGTGGCATCAATGGTTTACTCCACTTGGCGGTACGGAGAGCACCTTGAAAGAGGAATGTTGAGTTTGCCTAATTTCACAGTGTACTGCATGGCCATAAATACACGCCCTTCTCCAACTTACATTTATGTTATTGGCCCCGGATCTGAACAGGGGAATAACGTTTGCAAGTTCAAGTTCAACATAATTGATTTCCTGCCACTAACATCGTTTTTGCTGGGTTTGAAAATTGCGGTATGCGCTGCTTTCTCCGATCAATTTTGGGACAACACAATGAGCAAACTATCTGCATGATTTGTATAGTGTGAACAAAGCCCTACAAAGGCAACCACAGTATGTGCCAAAAACCATAGGTGCCATAATGTCAGCTCCTATTACCAGACTGTAGTTATGTCGCATACCCCCAAATCCACGCTAGGCTAATGTTTGGAGCCGACGACTTTCGCCTATTATTTTTGGCGCAATACGATAACGTACCGCGCCATCTATTTCCAGACCGAAAACCTCTAAAGCTGAATGCCTAATGAGTGTGGAAACAGAGTTAAATCACACAATGGAGCAAACCTCAGAGTCGTTCACCCGGGACAAACTGTCGTAGCTCCTAGCTGGAACCACTTGGTCTCGGGCATTTTTGGCGCACTACAGTGGTCAGTGCGCCAAAACTGCCGCAGTAGACGCACGGCGCCGTGCGGCGATGTTCGCGTTGTTGCCGTGGCGACAACAGTGAGAGCAGGCGCCTGGAGCCCTTGCAGGCCACAGAGACTCCCTGGAATTCGACTATAGAGGTAACAATGCAATATAGGTTTATTCCTAAATTATGGGACAGTTTAGAACTTCAGCAAAAGTACTGTAAGGGAGTGGTCATGTGGAGTTTACACTCCATGTCACAAGTGCTTTTAGGATCCGTTTTGGGGTCTTCTATGTTGTTCCCCAAAATGGATTAAAGCTATTAGCTTTGACATGATCGCTGCTTTGTATGTGTAAAACAGAGTGGCGTTCTCATGCTGGATCAACGCTGCGTGTTTCAAAAGCTCCGCTCCCCTCCGTCTGTAAAAGAATGGACCTGCTAATCTTTTCAATACGGACCATAGCTGCACTTTTGCGACCCAAAGCAGAGAGATGTCATCTGAACGCCTCTGCGTGGTATGCATATACGGCATAGTTGCCAACTTTGGAAAGTGGAAAAGCAGGAGATTGAAGAGGGCGGTGCGCGCAGCATGCAGCGGCAAAAATTTGCATGGGCATGCCCATCTTGTTGCTGTGTCACACCCCTTCTAAAAGCCACACCCACTACACCTAAGTGCATAGCGGCTTTGGAAGAAAGCCAGGTAGATGCCCCCTCTAGCCAGGTAGTGCCCTTATAGCCAGGTAGTAGCCCCCCATAACCAGGTAGTACCCCTTGCAGCCAGGTAGATGCCCCCTTGCAGCCAGGTAGAGCCAAATTTCTAGCCAGGTAGAGCCCCCCTTTGGAGCCAAGTAGAACCCCCCTTTGTAGTAGCCATGTAGAGGCCCCCTTTGTAGTAGCCAGGTAGCGGCCCCCTTTGTAGTAGCCAGGTAGCGCCCCCCTTAGTAGTAGCGAGGCGTTGGCCCCTTTGTAGTAGCCAGTTGTTGTCCCCTTTGTAATAGCCAGGTGTTGCCCCCTTTGGAGTAGCCAGGTGTTGCCCCCGCTGTAGTAGCCAGGTGTTGCCCCCTCTGTAGTAGCCAGGTGTTGCCCCCTCTGTAGTAGCCAAGTGTTGCCCCCTCTGTAGTAGGCAAGTTTTGCCCCCTCTGTAGTAGCCAGGTGTTTCCCCCCTTGTTGTAGCCATTTAGAGCCCCTCTATAGCTAATCCAAATAAAATAATAAAAGCCACTTACCTCACCAGGCTCCCGGCAGTGCGGCCAGCTCCGGACATCTCCCTGCCGACCGACTCCGCGTCGCAGGGGGAGTGAGTGCAGCCACGCGTCACACCCCCTGTGACACATACAGGGGGAGAAGGGAGGAGGGGAACGATCCCTCCTGCCTCCTCCCTGCACAGTGAGACTTGCCAGGCGGGTGAGTGGCTGCTGCGGCCGCTTCACCCGCCTGTGTGACCGCCCTGGCTTCGCCAGAGTAGCGCACCGGCGCTACTCTGGTGCCGCGGTCAGTTAAAGAACCCCCGCTGCCTGCTGGCGGCGGGAGATTCGCCATCTCTGCCGGGCTGGCGGGGGGGACCCCCATTAGCAGGACGCCCCCTGCCAAAAGCGGGAGAGTTGGCATGTATGATATATGGCAGTGATTACACCGTTACTAATTGAGAGATCTGTCAAGGTGACCGACATGTAGGGCCCCAAAACGGATCCGACCAGTGCTTGTTCACACAGAGTGTAAACTCCGTGTGAACAAGCACAATGGTTTGTCTGCATCTATTGCTTCTGCTTTCCTCAGAGCTTTTATCATGGTTTAACTTTAAATTTGGTGGCCAGTTTATTGGCTTGCTATACTGCAGCCATGTTATCCTGATATATTGAAACGTTCAGTAGCGCAAAAAAACAGTGCATTGGCCCTACTTGTTGGGGTGGTACCCTATATGGAGCTGCTGCTACCTGTTCTGTCAACAGACCCCGAGTGACTGCTGTGGTCTGTTGCTAGAGCGACCAGTGCATGCTGCATTGAAGGAAAGCTAGGAAAGGTCTGGGGATGAAGCGGTCAGTGCTGGCAGTTGCTCTCGAGCGACATTACTGTTCAGGTGCTCCAGTGAGCAGTGCAGGCAGCCGAGCAGCAGAGGTCGTACCGGTCTTGAGTGTAATTGACCACTGTGGCCAGGCTCTCATGACAAAGATTAACGATCTTGAGCTTGTTCGACCGGTGTGGAACGGCAAGCCGTTGAGTTCCAACGGTCTTTGGCACAAGCAAACCAAGTGGGTAGCGATGCCCAGACACTTTCAAATAGCTCATAATCGGTTGTTTAGGGAAATACATCTGACACTACATTGAAACGTTGAAAAAATAGAGATTTAAATGTGCGGCTCGCTATCGGCACCAACGCTACTATTTTGCATGACCACGCCAAAGATTTTGAACATCCCCAACACTTTTCTAAAGCTACACCCCACTACACCGAGGTACATAATGTCTCTTGAAGCAAACCAGGTTGGGGCCACCACTTGACACGTTAATGAGCACTTGAGCCAGGTAGACGTCACATAAAGCCAAGCCGATGCCCCATATAGCCAGTTTGTGTAGCATCACTGTCTGGTATATACCCCCCTTTTAGCCAAGGTGGCCCCCCCTTTCTAGCCAGGTGGTGCCACCCTTTAACCCAAGTATTGTCCCCCTTGTAGCTTGGTAGTACCACCCGTACAGCCAAGTTGTGGAATCCTTGCAGCTAGGTATTGCCCCATTTCTCAAGGTATTGACCCCATGTCGCCATGTATCGCCCCCATGTAGCCCAGTATTGCACCTTTGAGTCACGTTTTGTCCCCTAGAAGGCAGGTATTGCCCCTTTGTCATCTCTACTGGCCCGTATATTTTCCCCAAAATGCAACTCCAATACATACCTATCTCTTCTGACCATTTCCGAACCATTCCGCTAGGAAAAACAACAGGTTTATCATAATAGCAGTGGTTTAATTGGCAGGAAAATGTGGTCAAAATGCCTGTTGTTCGATTTGTCTTACAACAATGTTTTTGTTCCTTTCAGAATTCAGAAAGGTTGAACTAACAAAGATGGCCGAGGCTGGACGATCGGGAGGTATGTGATAGACATCTGTAAACACAATACCGACAGGACGTTTGGAGAGTCAAAATCACTGAATGAAGTGTGGGTTCCTATTGTTCGGTGGTTGTAAACCCTAGCACCTCCAATGAGTAACTGTTTGTGGTGGAGGCATACATTGCTGCTCTTCATGGAGTTGGGTACAGGCCGAACAGCCCCAGGCCCCTGGTTTTCACTGGTGTGTTCACTAATTTGTTTGAGACAATATTGCTCTCTTGTGTTCAAAATGACATTGGAGCCCAAAACACTTGGAATAACTGTGTCCCTAGCACCAACATTTCTCTGGAAAAACGGAGTGACCCACGAAGGGGCCAGCTTGTCTACTCGTTTGCGGCATATAAAGTGCCTTACTATGTACTGGCTACAATGTCTGCAGCCCATAAAGTATGTTTTAGGATCAGTAGTTAAAAATTTAATAATTAAAGAACTTTCACAAGCTAAAAGGGCACTCTGCTGGCGTTCAGGGTAAGTATCCTTTCATCTCCCACAGACCCACTTAGATAAATGTGGGCTGTCTGTGTGAGGCGACCGAATTCCAACTGCATAGAGGAGCACACAGTGGCAATTGTTTCGTAGCGCCCAAGAGAGGGTATGTACACGCGCCTCCATCCACACATGTGCACCTTAGTTAACCTTTGGAGTCACATTTGAATTGTGGGTGTGGGAAGGGAAAAGAAAATTTAGGGTGTGTCAATCTTGTGGGGCTGTAGCTAGTGGAAAGTAAGGGGACACAACATGGTAGCGGGAAGAGTTTACCCGCCGTCCCTTCGTAGTAGCGAGTACACATATAAGTAGGCCGAGCAAACCTGTTAGTTTCCTGACAAGGTCATGACTTGTTCCAATAATGTGAGACCACTGTACAGTCTAATACATGTACCTTTTTAAGTCCATGTGGCCAGATAGTGTCGTTGAGGTACGCAGACCTGCCAATTATTTTCCTTTGCATCAAATATGAAGCAGCCAGGCCCTAAGCACTATTTTTAATTGGTATTATTAGGCGACTTCGATTCAAAGTTCGGTGTTTGCGGGTGACACTAGCAGATGGGGCTAACACATGGTGCCTGTTGTTTGTCCCACTAAACAGATGGAGTACCTGCGGTTGAGCGGCGCCATAGACGCCAGCGCAGGGGAAGATTTTCAAGCCGTGAACTGCGGCACATAGTCTGCGTATTGGAAGAGGCGGAGTACGATAGACTGCCTAACCGGAACATAAATTTAAGAAAGTCTGCCATCCAGAAGGAGCTTGCCGCACAGCTCCATGACATGTTTGGATCTGACCACACAGCCCGGCAGATTCAAAAAAGGTACTCCGACCTAAAGGTCAGGGAGCCGGAGAGGCTGGCAGAGTATCGCTCGCAACCGGACAGTGAGACAGGTAAGGAGGACCTTGAGTGCTTCTCTGACATGGCTAATAATTTGTATTCAAAGGTGGACTTTGCAATTGCAAAATGTGTCCACATGTAAAGCTAGCTGTGCCAATTAACATTAGGGCAGTGAAAAAAGTGCATGTGGCCACCACCATGAAGATATGACCGTTGAAAAAACTCAGCACTGTAGCTGTCCCAATGTTATGAAGGATACTTATCCGCTACGAAACGTCCCATCCTTAAATTAAGTAATGGAGCAAATATTTCTTTACCTACATTGAACTGTCAGAACACCATTGACCCATGACCTAGCAAATCTGTCCATCGTGTATTTTATGTGTTCTATTTAGAAAACGTGTCAAACTCTTGGTACACAATTGCTGCTTTTCACATTGATATTGTTTGGGTATGGAACATAGATTTAATTTTGCGAACATGAGTGCAGCTAGACTAAGACAGAACACCCTGAATTTACCACCTGACTATATCTCGTTGCTCTGCATTGTATTTCTGGGCAGGAGTTTGACCTGTGTTTCTAGTTAGGTATACATTTCGAAGTTCAACGAGCATGTTCCTTACTGCTTGAAGTACTTCTCCTCATACCTGATTGTTGCCACTTAAGGTAAAAAGTGTACACATTCTCGTTACCTGCGAGTGTGAAGCAATCGTCTTCCTGCTTGCTCCCAATGCAGCAGGCACATTGTCAGTATACACAAGGCAAAGAGAGAAGCTGAAGGTTTTCTCCTTTGTTACAAATAATTGCTAAGATAGTCTCCCGAATCTTGTAGTGGCCATAGAAGAGCGGACCATAGAAGAAGGTGAGAGCCCAAGATCGTCAGCGTCGACAGGCAGCCCCCCGCCCCCTGCTGAGCCCACCCCAGTGCAGGAGGCACAGCCTGCAGCTGATGAGGTATGTCAACCAACATATGCAGTTGCCTAAGTTAAAAGTGGTTATGAAAGGCAATTATTTTAAGATGTGTACTTAGATGTGTCTACCCTTTTTTGTTGTTGAAAACCAGGAAGAAGTCTTCACTCTCGAGTTAGAGGACATAACAAGCCAGGCTCTTGAAAACCCCCCTGTAGAGTTCTGGAGGCAGGTGCTCCTAGAGCTCAAGGAGCTGAGGGCCAGAGTGGACAACCTGACCCACAAAGTGGATGTGTTGTTGGCAAGGCAACACAAAACGTTATAACTGTTTCCTTGCATCTGTTAGTTTTGTTAATTAAAAAAGTTTGCAAAAAGTTATATTGCGTTTGTAATACTCTGTTCGAATTACTAAGCCAGTTACATAGTTTCATAGTTTGAAAGGCAGGATAAGGAGAAGACATGCATCCAGTTCATCCGCATTCTGGACAGTGTGAAAAAGCCACTGATTTTCGCCCAAGCAAGGGCCAACCAACCCAAGAGGTTGAAGGCTCTTGTCCATATTGTATTTTAACTGTTCGTTCCCTATCACAAACGTTGCAGCCGAATATATCCAAGTACGTCCGAGCATTCGCCACAATCAAGGACACTGTAAGTTGTTAGACTGTTAGAGTCGAGACATGTAGCAGCAAAGTTTTGAAAGAGTTTAAGGGAAGTCACTGTGAAACGTTCTGCAGATAGAGAGTTCCACTGTCTCATAGCACGAACAGTAAGGAGTCCCTTTTTCTTTGTATATTTACATATTCTTCCATGCATACAAACAGGCAGTCCCCTTATGCCTAGTATAGTCATGGGGATAAATTACTCTGGGGCAATTTCAAAACATTGACCATTAAGGTGGTAAGACATATTAATTTAGCCAACATGAAGCTGTATTTGGTTGAAACAAAATTTCCCGAAGCTTCCTTGGCTTTCGGGGTCCCGCAGTAATCAAAGTCCTTGGGGTTTGTGTCTCAACCGCCTTTCTTTCCTGGGCAAGGTCTACAAGGTTTGTCGGGTGCAATGGAGCTCGCTGCTGCACACACTATTCCAGGTGTGATGTAAGCAGTTTCTCGTCAAAGGGAGAGCAATGTTCCCATAATGTGGATCAATGGCCATTGTTAAACACCCCATTACCCTATTTGGCTTTTGTTCCGGTGGCCCCTTCGCCCCCATTATTTACTAGTTGTTACACCCTCCACACCACTGCATGTACAGTTGTGAGTGAAGTGGCGACCCTGCGGCCTGGATGCGAGCGACGACAAAGCATGGATCCCGATATTACTATCAAAGCAGCTGTTGCCGTCAGGTTGCACACCCCTGATGCTAGGCGTGTGCACGCTCAACAGGGGATGTCACAAGCACCAAACAAAATCTAGATTGAAATGAACGCCGTGCGATTGCTTGCTTTCACTCAACCGGTACCCTTCAAACTATTCCCCTTTCGATTCCACCCTGCCAGTTCAGTAGTGGACAGTGCCTTGAGAGGAGGTATTCATTTCTTGTCTTGCGCTATTCTGTGAACTTTACATTAAGTGTCCATCCCTTGATCACGAACAATTGCTGTCTGTCCGGAGCTACCTGCCGGTCCATGATTCAGTGTCTGGCATCCATCTTTGTTCCATGCCACAGCAGGGCTGGCCCCACAAGCAAGTCATGCCAGGGCTACTTACATATTAGCATTCCTGAGCATTACGCCCCTGTTGTTTGCTGCCATTCTGTGGTGCGAAACGGACCGACTTTCAATACACAACTTCCGGTGGCTCAGAGCATCATTTGGGGTTGTTCCGAGGATCCTCTACCACTGGACGTCCCACCTTTGCAGTTGATATACCACAATTGCTGCTACAAACAATCCTACTCACTACCAGTAGTCAAAAGTCCATCACCATGTCACTGTTACCCTTTGTTTGGCCATTTTCAAATTAAAGCATGACATGGCTTTCTGAACCCCATCTTTGGAACCGTGCCTTAATCTGGGTTATCTGTCATTTGGCCTTGTTGGGCCAAGGCCTCCGAGTTATCCACATCCCTTGTTAGGAACACTTTCAGCTCTACAGTGTTGAGTACTTTTCAGTGCATTCCAGGAACCGCAAATCACTATATTGTTATGTGAAAGGCCATTTTACAGTAAGTATTTTAAATGGTTAACAGGACCTGGCCCTTTGTTACCACAATGATAACAGGGTGCTAGTGTCAAAAAGTACCATTACTCCCCACTCTCAGGTGGCTACGTATGAGCCAGCTGCTTCACAAGTTGCTCGAAAATTTAAACACTCTAAGCCATCTCGTTTAACGTTATTACCTTCCTGGTTGCACAGCAGCAAAGGTTTATGGTATATCGATATCTGTAACATGCAAGGGCTAACCCCTATCCATTATCAAAGTATCTTCCTCCAACAAGTAGATGAGGTTTTTTTCCTTCCAGCAAAAACCTTCGTTAAGCCATGCTGGAACAGCGCCATACTAGCCTAATCAGAGAAATTGTCTAGGACAGCATCGTAAAGAAAACCAACCAAAAATAGCCAAAAAAGTGAGGAACAACTTACGGGCCAATCATTTCACGGACCCACTGTTACTGTGTTGTACCACTAATGATAGACAGGGAAACTGCTTTTGTCAGGAATGCCTAGATGTGCTCCTCTTAATGCCCTGTGCTAAACTTTCTTCACGATCCCGATGTGGATTCCGTACTTACACAAGCTTCCATCTCCCAAACGACTAGTTGGCAAAAGTGAGGTAGGGGCACCACAGCCTGCACGACCACACTGGTCAACAGTTGGAAGATTTTCATTTTCACATTGACTGACCATAAGTCTCTTGGCCTCACCTCTGGGGATTAACACTGTAATAGCCGATTTTGCACACAATTGCTGGTTTTTATGGTGCTAATGAGGGGGAGGAAACAGATGTCATCTTAACCACAACAGTATAGTGAGCCAAATTCGCCAGGACATCAGAGCAAGACAACCGCGATGTTAACTAAGCTGCATTTATAATGCAAATTTGAACCAGAATTCGCAGACGGATAAGTTGTAGGTATTGCTACGACAATAGCCAACTTGCTAATGCCAAGCTCCGAGAAATAACCATGTAACTTCTGTATTCCACGCCAAGTCCTGTCAAGTTGCGTTCTCATTGTGGTGATTGTGCTTGCCGCAGTCACACCACGATTGCGTAAACTTTGTCAGCAATAATCTTGGGTTACCTGGTCTCCAATATGCCTTTATGTAATATACTCGAAACCATGCATTTCTAAATGGTAATTTACAATTACGTTAACAATGAATGATGTCCCGCAATTTCCGGCCCTCACACAGCATCCATATGGTTTACACGGGCAATTCTTACCGTGCTAGAAACAATGGCCAGCTCAAGAATTGGCAGGTTATGCTGACAAGAATTTGCTTCCCTTCCCAATTGTTGACCTGAATGTCATGTGTTATTATTCGTCGGGAGCATAAAGCTCAGTCTATTGACGGTACTAAAGAGCGTATATTTTGGGCCTCGTATTTTGATGACGTCACTTGCCAAAACAATCCAATGTTATATACATGACCAGGGCTGCGGCCAGAGACAGAGATGCTTCCCTAAAGTGCCATGCACTTGAGCAATGCATGTACTGGGAAACAGGCAGTGTTGTAGACATGAGAGAGCGTCGCTGCATGCAAGCACGCACAGGTCATGACCTTATTTGAGTATTTACTGTAGTAAAGTCTGTCAACTGTGTTTTAGCTGTGTAAATTTGTGGCAGCAGATTATAATAAGCTGAGCCACCCGTTGCGGGGAGCGCCACCCGTTGCGGGGAGCGCCATAGGCAATAGGCGTCTGAGGGACCGCTCATACTAGCCCAGGAACTCCCCCAAAAGGCGTAGGATCATAGTTAGAAAAGATGCCATGTGAACTTAGCTTTACACTAATTTTGTAGGGCTTGGCGCGACATCTCGGGGATTCAGTCCACTAACCAGTCCAATGTGTTGCCCGGGCCAAACTTTTGTGGCCACAAGAGTATGGTTTTGTCGTTAGCCCACTGCCACAACAAGGGCCACTTGTATGCAACTGTTTAGCCTCATTCACCAGCCTTATTCTGGGACTGATTGGAGCCCTACTGCGCGCCATATTTACGCTGCAGTACGGCACCAATCCGTCCCAGTAGCTGCTGGAAAAACACAGTTGTCATACAGAACTATGGATTCCATCTCCCCTCCCCGCTTGCCGAATCCTCCGCGGGTGGAGAAAGAGACGTGTGAAGTATTTACACCGTGTACGCGCCGTCGGTAATGACAGTCTATGGGGCCGGCGAGCTGTCGGCCCCCCGCCCCGGCCCCGCACCGCTGCATGGCTACCAGCGTAATTGAGTGGAGAAATCCGTAGCCGCTATTAAGTCGGCAAGAAGCCGTGTGAACATTGCCTTTTGTTTGAAAAGACATGATTACACCCATAGTAACCTAGGTGGAGAGACAAAATATTTTTAAGACCTACAAAGGTTCACACAGGTCGAACTGGGATTAATGCGCATTCAGTATTGGCTTCATGAAACAGACAGCTGGCCTTTCGGCGCCTGGAACGTTTTACATCGCCTTATTAAAGTGTGGGGGCAGTATGCCTTAGCAAGACAGTGCCCCTGAAAAAAGTGAAGCGAGTGCGACTAGATTTTGGCGCCCTAGAATCTGTTTGCGCCAATATGTAGGCGCGTTCCAATCTGTCGGCGCCTACAATACAGGCGCCGTGAAAACTGTCGAACATGTGTCTTGTGCACAAAGAATGCCCGTATGACTGAATCAGACATCTCGTGCGCTGGCGATTTAGTCAAAAACTCGTCGCGGCCGAATTCATTCATGTCGCCAAAATAATTTTGGTAATCCTAATTGACCTAAAACAGGTAAGGTTTATTCTGATTTCATGTCAGATAGTGAGAAAACCATGCATATGTGTCTTTTTATATAGTGTATGTAAAGTTCTAGTTTCATCTGTATGTCTGCAGAGCACTTGCATACAATTGGTACCTAACACCATATGGTAACTATATGATAGGAATATTGGTAGTAGTGTAATGGTTTATATTCAGGAACAGCATGGTGGTATTATTCAGTCACTATGTGGTCAGGGTGTGGTAGTATTATTCAGTCCCTATGGGGGACATGTATAAAATTTGTCTAGGCCTAAGACTTTCTTTGTTGCCCATAGTAATCAATCAGAGCTCCTCTTTAATTTTTTCAGAGCACTATGTGAAATTAAAGGGGAACTTTGATTGGTTGCTATGGGCAACAAAGAAAGTCTTAGACCTAGACAGTTTTCATACATGTTCCCTTATGTGTACGCATATGAATATGGTAATTATGGAGCATATTGCGCCAAACATGAGGTATTAACCCCTTAAGGACGCAGCCAGTTTTGACCTTCCTGACAGAGCCCCATTTTTTAAATTATTATTATTATTATGTGAGAATAACTTTTTGACACTTTTGCCTATCCAAGTGATTCAGAGAATCTTTTCTCATGACATATTGTGCTTTACATTAGTATGAAATTTTGGTCCATACAATCCTTATTTGTGAAAAATATCAAAATATCATTAAAAATGTGAAAAATTTGCCAAACTTTCTTTATCAAATTTTTCAAGACAAATAGTTATTCCACTCAAAGTAGTTTATAACTAGCATCTACCATATGTCTACTGTAGGTTGGCATTGTGTTTTAAATGTTTTTTTTTTTTTTTTTTACAACATTAGGAGGCTTGGAAATTTAGTAGTAATATTTCACATTTTGAAGAAAATTTACAACATTGATCTTTTTAACCCCTTAACGACCTTGGGCGTATGAGTACGTCCCAGGGCCGCTAAGGGGCTTTGCAGGGGGATCGCACCGCGACCCCCCCGCACAGCTGCCGGGTGTTAGCGGAAAATCGCCGCTAACACCCGGCAGTAACAGCGCTGGCGGGTGGCTCCGCCCGCTGGCGCTGTTTTACCCATCAGACACCGCGGCAAAGATGGCCGCGGCGTCTGAATTAACGCCGATCGGTGCCGCGCACCGATCGGTACGGTCATCGGACACCGGCGCAGCGACGACCGGGCATGGTGGTGGGGAGCCTTGTGAAGGCTCCCGTCACTTACACTGGCCGGTTTGCCCCACTTCCGTCTGCAGACAGGAAGTGGGGAAACCGCCATCTTTGTACACCCTAATGCATTGCCCATGCAATGCATTAGGTTGTATTAACAATCGCGCCACCTAGTGGTCAAGTACCATAGGTGGCCTCAATGTTACAGTAAAAAAATAAATAAATAAAGTTTTAAAGTACAAAAAAAAAAAGTATTAAAAGTTCAAATCACCCCCCTTTCCCCATTTTAAAAATAAAATCATTAAAATAATAAAAAAGTTACACATATTTGGTTTTGCCGTGTCCGAAAAAGTCCGATTATTAATCCCGTAAGCTGAACACCATAGAAGAAAAAAAATTCCAAACGGCAAAATTGCGTTTTTTGGTCATTTTACGTCACTCAAAAAATGGAATAAAAATGATCAAAAAAGTCGCATGCATTCCAAACTGCTAGCGATAAAAAGTACACTTCAGCCCGCAAAAAATGCCCCCTCACTGACGTCCGTAGGTGTTAGTACAAAAAAGTTATTGGTCGCACAAAATGGCGCCGTGGCGCAAATTTCAAAAATAGAAAATGTTTGGAATTTTTTTACGGTACCAAAACATAACGGAAACCCTACATGTTTGGTATTGCCGGATGCGTAACAACCTGTAGAATACAGATAACACATTATATTTACCAAAGATTGAACGCCGTAAAAGCAAAACCCCCGCAAACATGGCGAAAATACATTTTTTTTCACAATTTGTCCCACTTGGAATTTTTTTGCGGTTTCCCAGTATATTCTATAGTATAGTGAATAACACCATTAGAAAGTACATCTTGTCCCGCAAAATAAAAGCCCTCATGTGTCTATGTAGGTGGAAAAATAAAAAAGTTATGGCTTTCAGAAGGCGAGGAGGGAAAAACGAACGTGTCACAAAAAAAAAAACGCCTGGTTCTTAAGGGGTTAAAGACTAGATCCAGTTCTGACATGGTTTTGAGGGGCCTGCGTGTTAGATACCCCTATAAATTACTCTACATAAGAAACAACATGTCATGGTTCACGCCTCGGCCCCTGCTAGGGACCGTCGGCGTGCCCGTGTCTCCTGTGACCCGGCTGCTGCGGTGGCATCCTCTAGTGTCCATGGCCCTTGTCACTCACCTGTCCCGATTCCTGTCTGTCCTGCAGCTGTTCCTGCTGGCAGATTCAAGTCTCCATTGCTTCCTCCGGCTCCCTGGCTTCCTTTGCGCACCCGTGCTCCTTCTAGGGGCGCATGCGGCACTGCACTGCATTTAATGAGACAGTGTTTCTGTTTCCTGCCCAGTGACCTGTGACCTCTGGTCAGTTTGTTGTTGTGCTTTGCCTTACATGGAGCTTGATCCCTTGGCCGCTGCATTGCTGCTGTACTCCTGTACGTTTACCTGCACGTTTACCAGTGTCCTGCTGAACTTCTGCCGCTGCACCAGTCTGCTAAATGCCTGCTGATACCTGACCCTATACCTAGTCTGCTACCAGTCTGGGACTGTACCATCCATTTAACGGCTACACCTGCGGTACCCTGTTTTCCGTTCCTGCACCGGCTATCTTGTCCTGCACTTTGGCTACCCACCACGAGTGTTACCATCTGGTGGGCCCAGAGGATCCGCCATACCCGGACGTTTCTAGCCTCCGCGGTTAGAAAACATAACACTACATCCCTTAAAGTATTCAAAACAGCATTTAGGAAGTTTATTAACCCATTAGGTGTTTCACAGAAATTAAAGCAAAGTGGAGGTGAAATTTCACTTTTCTTGCAGATTTTCAATTTTTATCCATTATTCACTGGAATACAGTAGATGTGACCATGGAAACACAACTTAATATTGATTCCCCCAATTCTGCCATTTTTAGAGATAACCCATCGCCATAGTGCATTATTTAACTCCACTACAAGCCTCAGAGTAGGAGGAGCACCTACTGGACTTTGGGGTTTCCGTTTCATTACGTTATGCTTTAGGCATCATTACAGGTTTGCAGACACCCTAAGGTGCTAAAACTTAATAAACACCCCTAAAAAGATCTTAAATTAGAAACTACACCACTTAAGGAATATATCCAGGGGTGTAGTGAGTATATCGACCCCACAGTTTTTTAGCATAAGGCTGTGAAAATGAAAAATTATTTTTTCCAACAATCTGAAAATGCTTCATTTTTACAAAGAAACCTGGAAAAAAGCATCCCAAAGTTTGTTAAGCAATTTCTTCCAAGTTCAGCAATGCCCTATATGTGGGTGTACACTGCTGTTTGGGCACATAGCAGGCATATAAGGGAGGGAGTGCAGCTTTTGGAACGCAGATTTTGGTGGGTGCCATGTCGCATTTGCAAAGCCCCCAAAGTACCAGAAGAGGAGAAACCTTCTAGAAGTCTCCCCATTATGGATTCAACACCCCTCATGGATCTCATCTCGGGGTGTATTGTGCATTTTGGGCGCACAGGTGTTCCATAGTTATTTTAGCAGTGGGCCATAAAAATGGGTGGAAAAAAACATAGTTCTGCATTTGTTTTTTAGGCTTCAATTTTACAGCGTTCAGCGTGCAGGTTAAATTACATGATAACTTTACTATGGGGGTCGATACAATTACAATAATATACATTTTATATAGTTTATTTTTTTATTACTTTTATACAATAGAAATGCATTTATAAAAAAATTGCCTTTTTATGTCATCATAGCCATAACTTTTTTATTTTTCTGTATATGGAGATGATCAAGGGCTTATTTTTTGCGGAATGAGTTGACGTATTTATTGGTACCGTTATGGGGTTCATATGACACTTTGATCACTTTTTATTAAAGTTTTTGTGAGGCTTTATGAACAAAATACAGCAATATTGGTAGTGTTTTCTATTTTTATTTTTTACAGCAGTCACCATGCGGTATAAATGACATGCTAGCTTTACTCAGTGATACCCAATTTGTATATTTTTTTTAATGATTTACTACTTTTACACAATAGAGACACTTTTATTCAAAAAGGAAAACACGTTTTTGCATCGTTCTAGTCTGAGAGCCATAACCTTTTTATTTTCTGTGTACAGAGCTGTGCATGCGCTTGTTTATTGTGGAATGAGTTGAAATTTTTATTGGTACCATTTTTTTGGGGGATAAGGATTTTTGATCGCCTTTATATCCGTTTTTTGGAAGCCAGGATGAAGAAAATACTGCAATCCTAGTCATGTTTTTTATTTTTAACAGAGCTCACTGTGCAGTGTACGCGACAAGATAGTTTTATTCTGTGGGTTGATATGATTATGGAAATACCCTTTATATTGTTTTTTATGTTGAATTACTTAAAAAAGGTGTTTTTATTATGTAAGAGCTCCTCCTGTCTGTATTCGCCGCTACAATGATCGTGCAAACTCTGCACTCTTTGCACGATCATCTGGACGTCAGGTTACATCCATTTGCGTCAACATCTAAACGACTTGGACGTGAGCTTACGACTTCGGCAACAACAGGCATGTTGTTTTGGTATAGCCTGTCTTAAATGTCAAAATGTGTCCCTAAGAAAAACGCTCCTCTCCTGCTCAAAAATTTTAAGAGAACCTGTCACCTAGTTTATCCCCCCTTTGCTGAGGACAGAAAAAAGTAGTGACACAAATGCTGTTTCCAGCACTGCGTCCCTTATTCTGTAAGATGCTCTAGTTTTAGTGTATTTAATGCTCAAATCTACAGTTTCAGCCAGAAAAGAGTCATGAAAAAAGTCAGTTTTTTCATGCCGCGCCCACCTCACAGCTGGCAAACCTATTACTTTGAATAGGTAGAACCATGTGAATAACTGCCAAGGGGGCAGGGCCTAACAGTTGGTGGGCGGGGCTAACACCTGCTCATGAATAAGATTTGAGCATTAAATACTATTGTACTGTCCTCAGCAAGAAGGGCATAATCTATGTGACAGATTCCCTTTAAAGTAACAAACTGTTGGAAAAAGAATCCGATTACATGCAGTGTCTTGAGCCCTTGGTGTCCAAGGCAGCAGATTAACCCCTTGCCAAAATTTGACATACCCATACGTCATAGTCGGGAGGGAGTTCCCACAATTTGACGTATGGATATGTCATGGAGATCTTGCGAGCTCACAAGCGGTTCATTTATATAGAGAATAGAGCATCAGTTTTTTTGCGCAGAATACACATAAAAATGGTGCAGCCCTAACGGAACATGTCACCCTAGTTGTACACGGCGCTCTGCAGTCATATAAGTGATTACGGTGCAGTTGCAGCCAGTAACTCACAGGTGACGTCTTCTATGATTGCAATCATTGCCTTTTTTTCTTTATCCAGCCCAAACTGCCATGATGACTTCTCTTGGTCACAACTTATCCCTGCAGAATTTACCACACAAATATCTTAGAATAATCACTTTTACAGAACCTCCCTATCTGTTCCCACCTCTGTATGAACATTGCATGGGGTGATAGGGGGAGGTTGTATTTTGTGTTGGCACTAGGCTGCAAAACACAACGGTGGAGGGAGAGTCTAAAGAGGGGGAACGGGCCATAGAGAACAGGCACAATATTCTAGTTAGAGACAAAGAACCAACTCCCTGGAGATTGCGCTGTGGCCTGTCCCCCACAGGATCATATTGTGCAACCTGAACTCTGTCCCCTGCACCTCAGAAAATCACCTGCAACCATGACTTTTAGGAGGTGCAGGGAATGGAGTTAAGTACTGTCATGTTTCGATTTTTCTACAGGTTCCCTCATTTGGATTATGTCACAAGAGCATTAGATCCGTTTCTTTAATAAAATGAGGGATGTTATATGGAAGTGCTTAAAGAGAACCTGTCACATAGTTTATGCCCCCCTGGCTGAGGGCAGCATAAGCTAGTGTCAGACCTGCTGTTTCCAGCGCTGTGTCCTTTATTCTGTAAGATGCAGCAGTTTTAGAGCATTTACCCCTTAAATCTTATTCATGAGTAGGTATTAGCTCCACCCACCAAAGGCTAGCTCCGCCCACTGACAGTTATTCACATGTTTCTACCTATTCAAAGTAATAGGTTTGTCAGTTGAGGTGGGCGGGGCTTGAAAAAACTGACACTCTGAAGGACTCTTCGAATTACTCATCTGGCTGAAAACTGCAGATTTGAGCATTAAATACACGAAAACTACAGGTCAATATAGAGATCTCTCCCAAGATTTATTTATACACAGGGCTGTATCTAGAACAAGGGGGCATCCTTTACGTCTTGAGGAACGAAAGTTTCTACATAAACATAGAAAGGGATTCTTTACTGTAAGAGCAGTGAGACTATGGAATTCTCTGCCAGAGGGACTGGTCATGGTGAATTCAATAACCGAGTTCAAAAAGGGTTTGGATGCATTTCTGGAGCGTAATAATATAACAAGTTATAGTGACTAGGATTCAGGAGAGGGGTCATTGATCCAGGGATTTTTCTGATTGCCAGATTGGAGTCAGGAAGGAATTTTTCCCTAAAATGAGGACAATTGGCTTCTACCTCATTGGGGGTTTTTGCCTTCCTCTGGATCAACACCTTAGCACAACAGGCTGAACTAGATGGACGACTTGTCTTTTTTTTAGCCTTACAAACTACTATCTTACAGAATAAGGGACACAGCACTGGAAACAGCAGGTCTGACTCTAGCTTGTTCTGCCCTCAGCCAGGGGGGCAAAAACCATGTGACAGGTTCTCTTTAATTAAATAAAGTGGAAGTGTCTTTCAATATTATCGCTGGGGCTTGGTGTCAGCCAGCAGTGTTTTATTGTCACGAGGGCAGCCAATCATATGTCACAGCAGTCACATGCACGTGACGTTGTCACCTGTGATTGGCTTGCACCTGTCACATGAACGATGAACGTTTACTGTTTACTTCCGGGATGTACAGACCTGCGCCCGGACTGAACGAGAGTGTCCAGGAGGTAAGTATGAGTCTTATCTTCTATTTTTTATCATACTCCGACGGACCAGTGAGAGGTGGTAGGGAGGTTTTTTAAAAGTCTTGGAACACCCCTTTAATGTATCCTAAATTTATATATACACTTGTGAGTTGTGACACATATTTATGTATTTCTGTAATTGATGATTGATAAAAGTAATGTGTTAGCCTTTATGATCTTCAGTGTTACATTAGCATTAGATGGATAGTACATAAGTATCAATGACTCGGTGATGATGTACACATTAGTTACAAGTAGTGTTGAGTGATTATTATCAACAAAGTTGAAATCGGCACAGTTTTTATGTTGATCGAAATTTTTAGATCATGCGATAATTTAGGTTAAAATCTGTGCATCATCTATTAAGATCGCGCCATTTTCGGCGCTTCCTGTCATTTGGCGCCCAGCAAATCAGCTTACAGAATAGAGCAGGGTGAGATGTGTGTGCGACTTCATGACTGGGTTTGTGTATGGTTGCATTGGCTGGAAAAATCACATGACCTCGTTTTACATAGAACAAGCCCTTCCTGTTCTGATCAGTGCCCTCTCAGCGTCTAAAGCAGTAGGACCTTTGCGCTCTGCCTGTGTCCAACCACTCAGCGAAATTATTCTATTTCTTCACGAGAAATCTCTACTGTTAGCTGGACCCCTTACAACTTAGTTAGATCAAAAATTGGAAGATTTTATGTGTTAGGTAGAGAATTTTAAGGAGCATCTACCGCTGTAAAGTCACGGGGGGGAAAGGGGGGGGGGCCGCGGGCGAACACAGACAATTTTCTATAAAGAATACGGGATAAAGTTCACCAAGACTTAGTGTAGACATTGCACTGCAATAGCTTTATTATTAACAGTTTCTATGAAATTTTTTCCTGGATTTTGGGCAGCCTGAACTTTTTATTGGGAAATACACATCTTTTCAGAAACTGCAGGTCCTTTTTGTTAGGTGCAAAACTCCACTTTTATTATCAGTATACATTTCAGAAAAGTGATCTTTTTCAATTTGCCCATTCCAGCTTTGTTGAAATAGCCACCTTGGGGTTTAAATTAGAATCCAGCAATTTTGTAGTCCAGCACAGGTTGATAGGTGCCAAAAATACCTTTTTAAATTTATCCGAATACATTACAGATCCCGTTTTTTTTTCACTTTTGCGCACTACAGCTTTGTTCATTGAGGCACCTTGCACTTAAATTGAAACAGCAATTTTGTATTTCCACCACAGGTGAATTTGAAAGGTGCCAAAAAATACCTTTTATTATCCGAATAAATACAGATACGTGGTTTATGCACGTTGGCGCACTACAGCTTTGTTCATTGAGGCACCTTGCACTTAAATGTGAATACAGCCAATTTGTATCACCACAGGTGAAATGAAAGGGCAAAAAAATACCTTTTATTATCCGAATACATTACAGATACGTTTTTTTTTTTCTTTGGCGCAGGCCAGCTTTGTTGATAGATCTACTTTGCAGTTAAATTTGAATACAGCAATTTTGTAGTCACCACAGGTGAATTAATAGGGGGCCAAAAAATACCTTTTATAATCCGAAACACTACAGATACGTGTTTTTTGCACTTTTGCCCAGTCCAGATTTGTTGATAGAGCCACCTTGCAGTTAAATTTGAATCCAGCAATTGTGTATTACCACAGGTGAATTGATAGGTGCCAAAAAATACCTTTTATTATCCGAATACATTACAGATACGTGTTTTTTCACTTTGGCGCACTACAGCTTTGTTCATTAGATACGTGTTTTTTCACTTTGGCGCAGGCCAGCTTTGTTGATAGATCTATTTTGGGCAGTTAAATTTGAATACAGAAATTTTTTGTAGTCACCACAGGTGAATTGATAGGTGCCAAAAAATCCCTTTTATTATCCGAATACATTACAGATACGTGTTTTTTGCACTTTTGCCCAGTCCAGATTTGTTGATAGAGCCCCCTTGCAGTTAAATTTGAATCCAGCAATTGTGTAGTTACCACAGGTGAATTGATAGGTGCCAAAAGATACCTTTTTTTTAATCCAATACATTACAGTACGTGTTTTTTCCCCTTTGGGCGCACAAAACCCCAGCTTTGTTCATTGGGCACCTTGCACTTAAATTGTAATACAGCAATTTTATAGCACCACAGGTGAATTTAAAGGTGCCAAAAATTTACCTTTTATTATCCGAATAAATTACAGATACGTTTTTTTTTCACTTTTGCGCACTACAGCTTTGTTCATTGAGGCACCTTGCACTTAAATGTGAATACAGCAATTTTGGGTATCACCACAGGTGAATTGATGGGTGCCAAAAAATACCTTTTATTATCCGAATACATTAACAGATACGTGTTTTTTTCACTTTGGGCGCACTACAGCTTTGTTAATTGAGGCACCTTGCACTTAAATGTGAATCCCAGCAATTTTGTAGTCACCACAGGTGAATTGAAAGGAAACCAAAAATACTTTTTTATTATCCGAATACATTTCAAAAACGGTTTTTTCACTTTGGTGCAGGCCAGCTTTGTTGATAGATCTACTTTGCAGTTAAAATTTGAATACAGCAATTTGTAGTCACCACAGGTGAATTGATAGGTGCCAAAAAAATATCTTTTTATCATCCAATACATTACAGATACGTGTTTTTTCATTTTGGGCGCAGGCCAGCTTTGTTGATAGATCTACTTTGCAGTTAAATTTGAATACAGCAATTTTGTAGTCACTACAGGTGAATTGAAAGGTGCCAAAAATACCTTTTAATATCCGTATACATTTCAGACAGGTGTTTTTTTCACTTTTTGGTCAGTAAAAAGCTTTGTTGATAGATCTACTTTGCAGTTAAATTTGAATCCAGCAATTTTGTTTTGATTTGAGGATTTGAGAATAGCTGTGATTTCCCGTCTTTTGATAAGAGACTTTCCAAAACCCCTTTCCATACCTTCTCAAATTTGTATATTTCTGAACATGGAGCGAAATTCAGGTGGTAAGCGAGCAAAGAGGGGGGTAGGACATGGAGGTAGAGGTATGAGAGAAGGTGCTCCTTCCAGTGCTGGCGACAACAACGCATGCCAAACGGATCGTCAGGTTGCAGGACCGTCAGGCCTGTCATCGCTGGGTCAGGGCCCTGTGAATCTCAGTAACGAACAGCGTCGCCAATCTGTCCTTCAGTGGTTAATGCAACCTGCATCCAGCAGTCTTACCTCCTTGTCCTCCCAGTCACGGCCAAAAAATGTCGTCCCTCAGCATCATCAGCATCCCCTCCAACATGAAGCACCCAAATGTCCCAACATCTGTGAACCCACCACTGTGGATAATCCATTTCTGAAGGGCCTCTTTGGGTGACAAAATGCGGTTGGGTCAGAAGGCATGTTTTAAAAAATCAAGAGGCCAAAGAGGATGATTTTCTCTGCTCTGACGCCCAGTTACTGATGCCATCAGTGGAGGAAAGGAAGCCGGTCAATCGCAAAATCCCGGGCGGTCGGCAACGCCTTGCAGTCCCTCTTGCTTGTAGCTCCAGCTCCTGGATGCAGAATGTCAGGACGATGAAGTCACCTGTGTTGATGATGATGATGATGATGACATTGCGGATCCATCATGGGGGGCTTTTCAGCAGAATTTGCTTGCGAGCGCTTCATCACCCGGACGAGGGGGAAGACGATGGGGTAGTGTCAGTATGGGTTTTCCCCCTCAAAAAGGGAGAGGGGGGTCGCAAAGTCCGTTGATTATGATTCCGCCAGCCACGGTCTGGCGCAAACCCCGCTCCTGCTTATTCGCCGTCAAAAAGGTCCAGGACCTCTCAAGCCCGGGCCTCTTTTTAGCAAGCCTCTGATTCACCCAGCGATGTCATATGCCGCCTTTGCCGTAAACGCATAAGTAGAGGCAAGAGCCTCAGGTGGTTAACCACCACCAACATGTCTAGTCACATGCAGCGAATGCATGAGTTGAAATGGAGGCAACACTTGGCCAAAAAAGGCCAGACCGATGCCGGGCCTCCAACCACTGTCACAACCTCTGTCCCGCCTCCTCCTCCTCCTCCGCCCCCACCAAGCGTTCCTCAGCTGCCCCTGTCTCTCAGAGTCATGATCGGGATCAGCCTCCGCTTCAGCCTCACAACCGGGCTCGAGTACCACCAGCACCACCAAAAGGGCCCCTCCTACCCCTTCTCCTGCGCCAGTTTTATGACCTGCACGCCGTACACCGCCAGTCTAGCAGCCAGCCTTCTGTCTTCCAGGTTTGGGGGGCAGAAGAAAACACTTTAAACCCAAACCATCCCAAAGCCAAAAGCCTGAATGTCGGCATTGCCAGGCTTTTGGCCTTGGTATTTTTCCCTTTCCCTGGTGGAACAAATGGGTTCCGCACGTCAGGGCCCCTTTCCCTGCCCCCGAATACCAGTCCCGAGCAGGCTTTTCTTTCCAGAAAAGCCGTCCCTGCCCTGGCCAGCCACTGTCATCTAAAATTTAAAAGCGCGTTGTCTGCATTGTGCCGGAAAGTCCATCGACCACCGACACAGGGACTGTAAGCCAGCCAAGGCCGCTAATCCTGAGACGCCACTGGGTACGGGGTGGATGTCTCGGGGGGGGGAAGGGGCTCTCAGGCTGGGTGCACGCTCTTCAAAACCATGGGAGGTGCAGGGTTTTTCCCCCCCAAGTTCCTCTGGTGGCTCACGTCCCCAGGAAAAACCCCAGGGTGTTGAAATTAATCTGTCTTGGAGACCTCCCCCAAAAAGGTCAGGAGCGGGGGACGGCCCCCCCCCCCCCCCCCCCGAGCGCGGCTGGGGCCCAAGAACCTTGTGCCAGGCAGGGGGTTGTGCGATAATGGGGAAATTGCTGGCTGCCCCTAAGATGGGAAAGCTGGAGCACACCCCTTTGAAAAGGCACTTCTGAACCTGTCGTCCAGAAATTTCAAAAGAGCACCCCGGGTCTACCCCCTACGGAGGAAAGCCGAAGTCTAATTTTCCCCTTTCCACCATTCGCCCCCTGCTTCCCCCCGCCCGCTGCGTTTTTTACGGGCAACACCTAAATTCCCCCCTCCCCTGCTCCAGCGATTGGGCACAGCGCAACCCATTCCGTAAAGTGACACATGGCCGACAAGCAGCGGGTGGGACCTCGTGGGGGTTGAGCCACCGGAAGGGGAGGCAGGTGAAAGACTCTGCCCATCCTTGCCATTTTAAAGAAGCCCCCAAAATGGCCCGTGCGAAAATCCCCTTTGTCAGCATAGCATTGGGGATTTTAGTTCTAAATATCTTGGACACTCTGAAACAACAGTCCCGCCAGGATGGAGGAGGAAAAACGGACACAGATGGGGAAGGGACCTTTCTCTCCTAAAACCCACAAGGCCCGACAGTTTACAATTCATGGTCTCATTGGGCGTGGTTCGGGGCCCAGGATATGAAGGTGGCGCATCACCTCGGGGGCATCATCTAGCAAGTCAGGGGTTGTTGAAGCTGTGCCGGGGGAAGCGGAGGAGGGGGAGGATTCCTAGACACCGCGTTACACGTCCCCGCCTTTTTAAAGGGTTTCGCAATTTTAGGTGGAGGGGAAGATGGAAGTCATTTTCATGCCCCTCGACCCAGAGGGTTGAGAACAAGGCTCCATCTTCCATAAGTGCTTGGATGCTCCCCTTTCCCCCCAAAATGATCCCGCTTAAGGCCATCAAAATAAACAACATTTCTGGGTGGCCACCCTCCTGGATCCCCGGGGACAAAACAAAACTAAAACACTTTCCCTTCCCCCCACCCCAAATGAGAGTAAAATAGGAAAAAGGGACCTTTCTATTGATCAATGAAGACATCTGTTGCGTCTGCTTCACTTCGCCAAATTTTACGGGGGAACAAAATCAGCGACGGCCAGTAGATGCCCAAATAGCCGTAGCGGCAGCAGCACAGCAGGCAAAGGGGAGAAGCCCCAAAGGGTGACCTCTGGCAATCTTTATTTACACCCCCAAAGCATGCAATGCAGGGACATCCAACACAAGAGACCAGCTTAAGATCATGGTGAAAGACTATCTGCGCTCACACCGATGTTTTTTTTTGTTTCCGGACCCAATAGACTTCTGGGAATCAAAAAAGGGCGAAAGGCCCGAGCTCGCTCGCCAAGTCATAGATGTTGTTCCCCGCCCAGCAGCCCGCGTCATATCTGAGGGGCCTTCAGCACAGCGGAGGAGTCATTCAGACAAAAGCACCCCGGGTTTTTACAGATAATTGGATCGTTTGACTTTCATCAAGATGAATCGGCAGGATCTCCGATGATTTTGGGGCCCCAATTGACAGGTCACCCATTATTCCCCGGGCTCTTCACATTCCTCTTTAAACAGAAATGGTCCTCTTAAAAACTTTTTTTTTTTAAAAAGATCATTTCTTTCTGCAATTTTTATTCTCAGTTCCCAACAGTTCATTTTGTGGTTTTTTCTGTGAGGAGACTGAAAAGACAGCAAAGGGTTTTTTGACAACAACGTATTCCATTTACTCACTTTTTTCTTTAGAAGTTTCGCATTGTCAATGGTTTTAGGGCATGTTGTGTGAGATACAGCTATAATTATGGGCCCTTTGGAACAGAAAATGTGGCTTTTTAAGTGGCATTTCCCCCCTCACAAATTTTTTAAAAGTGGCTAAAGTCATATTTAAATTTTTTTTGGGGGGCATGTTTTGTAGATACAGCAAAATCATGGTCCTTTGGAACAGAAATGTGGCCCTTTTAAATGCATTTCTCCCCCACAAATTTTTTAAAATTTGGGTGAGAATCATATTTATAATTTTTGGGGTCATGTTGCTGTGAGATACAGCAATAATCTGGGCCTTTGGGCAGAAATTTGGCTTTTAAGGGGGATTTCTCCCTCACAATTTTTTTAAAAGTGGCTGAGAAGTCATTTTAAAATAATTTTTTGGGCTCATGGGGGCCTGTGAGATACAGCAAAAATTCATGGCCCTTTTGGAACAGAAATGTGGCTTTTAAGGGGGCATTTCCCCCTCAAAATTTTTTAACAGTGTTGAGAAGTCTTTTTTTAAAATTTTTTTTGGGTTTCTTTGGCTGTTTTTGAAATGCAGCAAACTACAGGCCCAAATTTAAAAAAAAATGTTTTTTTCAAACCCGGGGACATTTGTTCTTCACAATTGCCCAAAATTGGCCCCAAGGGTCATGCGGGGGTTTTTTTGGGGGCGTTTTTTTTGGGGAAATGCAGCATACTACAGGTCATATTATTAAACAATGTTGTTTCAAAACAAAATTTTTTTTTTTACAATTGCCCAAAAGGGGGCTAAAGGGTCATGCTTTAAATTTTTTGGGGGGGCATTTTGTTGTGACATGCACTTTTTCTACAGGTCCTATTTAAAAATTTTTTGTTTTAACAGACATTTGTCCTTAAAAAATTGTCAAAGTGGCTCAGGGGTCATTTTTTGTTTTTTTGGGGGCATTTTCCCTTGTGACATGAAAGCTATACAAAGGGTCCTATTAAAAAAAATGTTGTTTCTAACGGGCTTTTGTTTTTTAAACAATTGTAAAAAGGGGCTCAGGGGGTCATGTTTTAAATTTTTTGGGGGCATTTTCTGTGCATGAAAGCTAAAATTACATGGTCCAATTTTTAAAAAAAATTTTTGTTTTTTAAACTGACTTTTGTTTTTCCCAAAATTGTCAAAGTGGCTAAAAGGGTAAAATGGTGCTGTCAAAAACAGGAATAATTAGGACACTGTTAAGGGACACATATTCCCAAAATGACTTTTTTGCAAGATCTTTAACATAGCTATTAACCCCTTTGTATTGAGAAAACCCCTTTTTAAAAAAATTTAAAAAAGAGAAACAAAGACAGGGGTGGGATTCCTTCCTTTTTTTTAAAAATGTTTTTTCTAAAATTTAAAATTTACTAAAAAATTTGCATGAAAAAATTAGCTTTTTTAAAAAAAAATTCCTCTGAATTGTAAAAGGGAGGAAAACAGGAAAACTGCCCAATTGGTTATTCAGAAAAAATTTGGGAGTATGGAGGACGGACAGAGAACAAAATTACAAAGACAATTTCCCCCGCTTTTTTAAAGAAACAATGAAAAAAAGAATCCCAAGAAAAGGGACCTGGGTGTAACGGAGCTTTTTAAACCCCCCCTTTTTTTTCCAAGGGAACCTAAATTTGGTCCGAAACTATGGGAAAGGGGGCAAGCGCTCCCCGGGGGCGGGGACAGTATATGTCCAGTGAAAAAAAATTGGTGGTTTAAAAGGGACCCCTTTTTTAAACGGCACTTTTTAATCGGGGGTTTCATGCAGGTTTGGGGGTCATGCGGGGCCCCAAAGGACGGGGAAATGCAATTTTCCAGTGAAACTAAAATGGGGGTTTTGAAAGACTCCTTTGTCCGCACTTTTTAATCGGGGGTCATCCCAGGTTTGGGGGCTAATGCTGTGGCCCAGGACAGGTATAGTCAATGCCCGGGGAAACTAAAATGGTGGTTAAAAGACCCCTTTTTACGGCACTTTTTAACTGGGTTTCAGGAGTTTGGGGTCATGCTGTGGCCCAGGCAGGGTATAGTCAATTTCCGGGTTTTAAAAAAAAAATGGTGGTTGAAAGACTCCTTTTTACGGAAATTTTTTAATTTCGGGGGGTCATGCGGGTTTGGGGGCTCATGTTTGGGCCCCAAGGACGGGTTTTGGTAAATGTCCAGTGAAACAAAAAATGGTGGTTAAAAGGACCCTTTTTTCCGGCATTTTTTTTAATCTGTGGGCCCAGCCAGGTTTAAGGGTCATACTGGGGTACAGGACAGGTATATTTCAATGTCCAGTTAAACCCTAAAATGGTGGTTTAAAGACTCCTTTTTTCCGGCCCTTTTTTTTTAAATTTGGGGGGTCATCCCGGTTTTGGGGGGCTATGCTGCTTTCCGGGAAAAAGGGGATATTCAAGTCCAGTTTAAAAGAAAAAATTAAAGGGTTTTTCAAATCATACTGCCTTCTGGCATTTTTTAAATTTTGGGGGTCCATGCATTTTTTAAGAGTCATGGTGGTGAAAGACGGGATAGTGAAGGGTTTGTGGGGTTTTTTTTTCGGGTGGTTTTTTTATAAACAAATGTGTTGCCTAAAAATTTTGGGCACGTATCCATTTGATTTTTTGTGGATTTTTAAATTTCCCGTTCTCCACCCCTGTTTGGGTGTAAAAGGGAAGGGGTTTGTTGTTGCTTTTCCCAAAGATTTAAAAAATGGTCTTTCGTTCTTTAATCTCCATGACCTTCGAATACTTGTGGGGATGATGGTCGACAATGCCCCATCGCCCGTTGTCGGGGGCCAAACGTAATCATCAACCTTTTCCAAGCCTTAGCTCACATTTCAAAGGGATAAAAGTACAAAACATTTACCTACGAAACTTGAAGAGCTTTTTTAAAAAAACTTTGGGGGCTGGGGGGGTGTGAGGGGGGGCAGGTCCCCAGCAAGGGTCCGGAAAGATAAAGCGGTTTTCAGGCACAGGTTCTGAAAAAAAACATTTTAAAAGGGAAGGAAATCTGAAAATTTTTAACTCTCCCCCCCTGAATTAAATCAAAAAAAATCTTTAAAAGGTTTGTAAATATTTGCTACAAGGGGAATGTTGTATGTTTTTAAAGGGGGTTTTGTTATCGTTTCTTTAAAATGGTCTTCAAAAAAAAAGGGGACAGTGAAAACAAGCAAATTTGAAATTGGATGTCATTAGCAAACTGCCTTTTTTTCTCACAGTCCCCCCTTATTTGTGTTTTTATTTTTCAAATGAAATCCAGTGTGGGGTTTTAATCCCTCCTGATCCCTCCTCCTTGCCCAAATTTATAGCTGAGAGCTCCATTTACATTCTGTACAGCCCCTGGGTCGATTCACGGGTGTACAGAATGATTTTAGAGTTAGGGGCAGTTGATTTTTCTGTCTCCAAAAACCTAGCAGAAAAAAGACTGGGAGCAGATTGTACAATAGAAAAAATGGGCAGTTTTGACCCTGTGCCTAACTCTCTGCATTTCAGCAGATCTGTGCCGTTTCTTTGAAAGCTGTAAAACATCCCAGCCCGTGAGAGGAGATTTAGTGCTCGATTAGATTTAATGCAGCCTGTGGGATGTATACCTCTTATAAAATAAAGACTGCATTTGAGAGAGACACCCGTGATATTGGACTCAGAGGGGAGGGGGGGGGGAGGGCTCAGGGCCCGCAGTTAAGGGGGGGTGATGTCATCCAG
This sequence comes from Phyllomedusa bahiana, assembly GCA_025379985.1. Lineage (NCBI taxonomy): Eukaryota > Metazoa > Chordata > Amphibia > Anura > Hylidae > Phyllomedusa > Phyllomedusa bahiana. The sequence continues at coordinate 174,904 of JAODAL010002615.1, forward strand.
TTTTTTAGGGGAAAAAAACGCCCCCGCATTCCCAGAGCTGGGGAAACTTTAAAAGGCCGTTTTGGGAAAGAGCCCAAAAAGATGGAACGATACATTTCCCCTTTTAAGTGAAATTTTTTTGCGTCAATTTCTTTGGGGTTTTTCCAATCAGGGCAAACAGGTATTTCAAATGCAGTGTTCCACAATTTCAAAAAAGTTTCAGCAGTTTTTCCGTTAAATAGGGAATAAAATTTTTAAAACCTTTTTAAACCCACAAAAATCAAAAAGCTCAAATACTTGTATAGCATAATTTTTGGGTTTTAAAACAAAAAAATAATGGTAAATGCAGTGTTATTATTACATTAAATGATAATTTATTTTGTACAAGAATGGTTTGTACCCAGTCTAAAGATTTAGGGAGCAAATGGTGGTAATGGGCCCGCATTAAACTGTGAATTAAGTTTTTTTGCAATTTATTCTGTCACAATTACGTTGCAATTTTTGTTTTAAAAAAAAAATTATTTGGGGAAATGTTACCAGATATATATTTTACTAAAAATAAAAAAAATTTTCTATACCCATAACAAAAAAGCAAAAAAAAATTTTTTCCCCCTCAATTGGGGAAAATGCAAAAAAAAACCATCAAAAAAGACAGAATATAACATACTAATACAAAGCCCTACGAAGCATAGTTTTTTTAAATTGGGAATGATACACTGTTTTTTAATAAATTATTCAGAAAAATAACATCTGTTTTCTAAAGTAATTTTAAGCATTGGGTACTAACAGTCTGTTATTTGTATATATAACACTGTTTTTTTATGGGAATGTCTTAACCTCAACAGGATCATACACAATTTAAGCCTACTCTTTTTGCATATATCTCAGAACCAAACAGTAGTAGTTTATTGCTATGTTCTACTACATAAGACAGTGTGCAGGAATTTGGACCCATAGCAGGGGTTTTCCGTCAGATTTTCGGTGGCTTTTAGTATTTAGAAACCTCCAAAAATCTGACGGAGAACTTTTTGCATAGACTGCCTGAAAAACTGCCAAAAAAATCATGGCAAAAACCTCAAAAAAAAACTAAAAACCACCCAAAAAACTCATCAGAAACCCAGCTGCTTTGGACCAAATATAGGCAAAATACTCAGGTTCAAAGCAATTTTTAGGATTTCGATGACTTTTTTGTCCTATCCTGTGTGGCCCTAAGCTTATGCAGCCATAGGAATACATGATCTCCAGCTTATCCAGGTGGTGATCGTCTCCCTCCCAGATATACACATTCCAAAAACAGTAGCACACTATCAACTAAAGAAACTATCAAAGGGGACATAGGAATTTTTGAAAAAGCATTTCTGCTATATAGGATACATGAAATTTTTTTGCGGTTCTTAGTTAACATTTTTGATCAAAATTGCATAAGCCCACCTCCGAAACTGCAACGGGACCTCAATGCATCAAAAAACCTTTAAAAAAAAAAATAATAGGTTTTTTTGATGTGCAAAACCATATATTGTTTCTAGCTTATGTAAGAAGGAGTGGCTGCCTCCATTTTGTTTTTTTGCACTCCACCCACCTTCACAGGTTTTTAAATTAATGCAGTGTACTTGGAAGCTGTTGCCTTCACTCCCTGAAGTATGTAGGTCTGATCAGACCCCGAAAGAGAGGTAACAAAATAGTGTTGGACCCACCTGCATTGAGGTCCCGTTGAAGTTTCGGAGGCAGGCTTAAGCAATTTTGATCAAAAATGTGAACTAAGAACCTCAAAAATGTTTCATGTATCCTAAATAGCAGAAATGCTTTTTCAAAAATTACTATGTCCCCTTTGATAGTTTCTTTAGTTGATAGTGTGCTACTATTTTTGGAATGTGTATGTATGTTGCTGCCACACCAGTGTGCACATATGCTCGTTTTTTTCAAAAAGGTTTTTTGATGTGCAAAACCAAATATTGTTTCTCCCTCCCAGATACTGAGGAAGGCTCTGTGTGTAGGAGTCAAAAACATTCTCTCATCTGGATTCTCTACATACATCTTATATTTTTTGCTGAAGAAATATCTACTGAAACCTCTTCAATAAATTACCCTAAAAAGCACTTGAATGGTGTGCAGTGAGTATCTTTTACAATTGACTGTGGATTGGTTATACATTCACTAGCACCCACAACTGCATGATCAAACTTAGGTGTGCGACAACCTGCCGATACTATACAGTAATACATGTCAACAGGACTATAGGACAACCATTAACTGACTGAAAATCCTAGTGATATACAATATTTTTTTTCACCTAGCAAACACAGGGTGCCTTGCTTCCTGATAAAGGGCTGTCAGGATACCTTTTTCACTATAGAATGGTTGTTTGACTGTATTGATGGTTTGTTACAACTAGTGTTGATCGAACCGTTCGAGAAAAGTTAAGTTCGAGTTGAACCGAGCTTTTACGGTTCGTTTGATTAAAATTTGCGTTCGCCATGTGCGTTCAACGCACCATTTTTAGTTTCATTTTTAGCTGTTTCCTGCACTTTTGCCAGCCATCCAATCAGTGAAGAGCACAGAGGAGTGTTAAAAACATCATCGCTGAGGGTGTAGGGATCTCATTGGCTGCTAAAATCACATGACCCTATTATATGTATTTCACTGTACTCCTATGCCATTTCAGTTTCACTCACTGTACTGAATGGACTGCTCTATCTGCTTGCTTGCTCCTCCCTTCCTCACACTGGTGGGCCCCTCCTCCCTTCCTCACACTGCCTGGCCCCTTCTCCCTTCCTCACACTGCCGGGCCCCTCCTCCTTTCCTCACACTGCCGCGCCCCTCCTCCCTTCCTCACACTGCCGGGCCCCTCCTCCTTGCCTCCTGCTGAGGGGCCCCTCCTCCCTTCCTCATACCTCCCGGCCCCTCCTCCCTTCCTCACACTGCTGGGCCCCCCCTCCTTTCATCATACAGCCAGGCCCCTCCTCCCTTCCTAGTACAGCCAGGCCCCACCTCCCTTCCTCACACTGCTGGGCTCTCTGCTTCACAACAGAGCCGGAACTTGCAGGCAGCTGGTGACTCTGCTGTTCTATTCAGACTGCGGACCGTCCACAGCAAATCAGCAGCATCACAGGACGCCTATGAGTGTTGGCTCTACTACTTTCCCAACATATAGTAAAAAGAACAGGCCTCAGGCCTGTTCTTTTTACCAAACTTGTGAGGCAAAGGGGCCCACCGATGGAACCCATTTATTGCCCTAATGGCGGCCCTGAGTATACGTGACATACAGGGCCGTCTTAACAGCATTATGGGCCCCTGGGCAGAGCTGTTTACTGGGCCCCCAACCAACATTTATCAATACTATCTAATAATATGACTGTTTCTGTTGCACATAGCAACCAATCAGAGATCATAGCGACCAATCAGAGCTTAGCTTTTAATTTTTTAGAGCAGTAAATAAAATGAAAGCTGAGCTCTGATTGGTTGCTATGATCTCTGATTGGTTGCTATGGGCTCTGATAGGTTGCTGTGAGCTCTGATTGGTTGCTATGGGCTCTGATAGGTTGCTATGAGTTCTGATTGGTTGCTATGGGCAACAAAAACAGACTATTAGACCATTTTGATAAATAAGTTATTAATTATTCTTAACCCCTAAAATCAATGACGCAACTGTATGAGGACTTGCTTTATGCGGAAGAAGTTGTGTTTTTGGGGGGAGTAGTTTGAGTTTACATTTAAACTACTGCATAGTACTTTAAAAAAAAAGTCAGCACGAACAGAAAAAAAAGTGCTTGTCTGCATTTGTTTTTTTAATGATTTTTTTCATACCATTCACATTTTACACTAAATAACCCTTTACATTAATTTTAAAGGTTATTACGGTCATATGGATACAAAATATTTGTAAGTTTTTTTAATGTAATATATGCACAATTTAACTATTTTTATTTTTTATACACTTTTTTATATTTTTATATTTTTTCCTTTTTTAATCCCATTCAGGGATAACTATTAAAGTCTCTATGAATGGCAGGGACCAGATGAAGCCTCTGATCACCGCCATTCAAGACTTTGATTGCTGAGGTCCATGACTGCAACATAATCAAAGGGGATTCCTGGGCTCCATCGGGTCATTGGGCCTCCTGGTGACCCGAGGGAGCCTAAGGGATATCTATGCAGTCAGCCCTGGGGACCTAGAGAAGCTCCAGTGCTGTCTGTAAGCCTGCTGTCAGGGCGCACTGGGTGTTACTCCAACAACAGCCTATTTCATACTGATACATAGTGTAATGTATTATCATACAGAAGTATAATGTATTTGCACACAGGAGTGTGCTAAAACATTATGAAGTGTAAAAAAAAGAAAAAGTGTAAAATAATTATCCCTCAATGGGAATAAAAAAACCTACAAAACAAAGTGTAGTAAAAAATTATTGTGCATATATTACACACAAAAAAAACGAACCCTATTAGGTATCCACACGACCGTAATAACATGTAGAGGTTATTTATTGTGAAATGGTATAAAAAAATATAAAAAATGCAAAAACACTTTTATGTTCACACTGCAAAAATTTTTTAAAAAAAAAATATGCAGTAATTTATATGTAAATTACTCACCCAAAAATAAAATTTCTCCCGCATAAAACAATTCCTCATACAACTGCGCTATAGAAAAAATAAAAGTTGTGACTGTTGAAATGCAGGGAGGCAAAAATATAAAATGTAGTTGTGTCATTAAGGCCTTTTCAGGCACCAGGGTCTTAACGGGTTAACGTCATTTTTCTTTACAAAATAAAGTGTTTTTTTATTGGGGAAACAGGTTTTGCGCAGATTTTTTTTCTTTTAATTTGTCATTTACTTTATTTTTTTTTTTAAATCCCAATCTGTGATTAGGACGGGGGGGGAAGTGGGGGAGGGGGGCGATGTGCTGCAGCCCTGCTCTCATATCAGCTCCTGAGGCAGGACAGGAATCAAAGCCAAGACACAGCAGCCTCTGCTGTTTTTAAGTGACAGATGAAATGCCTGTGTTTACACTGACTCCTGGCAGGGCCCTATGATCTCAGGGGCAGCTGCCTACCCAGCCCAATGGGAGAGAGGGCCCTGGTGACATATTAACTTTACTCTTTTTGGTAATATGATTACAGTGGTACCCAATTTCTACAGGTTTTTTATGTTGAAGCGCTTTAAAAAAAAGTGTTTTATTGTGTAAAACAATATTTATACATCGCTGTCTTCTGATAGCCATAACTTTTTTATTTTTCTGTATACAGAGCTGTGTAAGGGATTGTTTTTGCGGGATAAACTGACATTTTAATTGGTACCACTTTGGTGTTTATATGACTTCTTGATCACTTTTTATTCTATTTTATGTGCTACAGGATGAATGAAAATCGTCATTCTGTGACTTTTTTTTTTTACAGTATTCACTGTATTCATTGTGCAGGTTAAATAACATTACAGATTTATAGTTTCGGTCGTTACGCATGCGGCGACACCAAATATGTCTACTTTAGTTATTTTTTATCTTTTTTTGGGTGATTGCCGTCTGTAAAGGGGAAAAGGGCGGTGTACATGATTTTATTTTATTATTTTTGTTTGTGTTGAAAAGTAGTGGATGGCATCTCACTAGGCTAAGACTTTTCCAGTAACCCTGTGTGGTTTATGTACAATAGATAACAGATTTATCGGTGTGTGTGTGCTGGGTGGTGCAGTGCACTGGCGCTTGGGAATCAGACCACAGAGACTATCAGCATTGGAATCTTTCAGGCTTTACTCATGGCTCATTTACTTATAGGACGTTACACTTTGTCTTGCACATTGATACAGCACAGATCTGGATCCATTAATCGTCAGGGTTCACTTTCCCTGTTCTTTACACGTCAATAACAGAAGTATACCCTTGTTAAACTCCCATGTAGAGGGTCTCTCTTCCACCCCAACTTCCATGACCTCTCTTCCAGGAGAAGGGTTCTCTCCATCTCCCTTGTGTGATTAGACTGTTCTTCCAGTCACCCTGCAGATGTACTGGGCACGTCTTACGTTCCCCAGCTGTCGAGATCCACGCCTCCCCAGGACCTAACCTCCATTAGGCTGTAGCACTGGTCACCTCCTTACTTCTCTTATTTTCTCTTCTTCTCTCTCTTCATACCCAATTCTCTCTCTTTGTACTTTATTCCTCTTACTTTCTCTTGGTTCCATTCTATTCAGTTCTGTGAGTCTGTGGAGCTGTTCTGGTTACTCCGACTACTCACCGCCAGCAAGTGGGTAGGGGATTCCATTCAGCTGGAACAACTGTCTAACTGGTCACTGGCAACTAATCTCAGCTGTCACCTCTGAGGGAACTCTGTAGAAAGGGTCAGGCACCCTTTATACCTGCATAACCTGAAGCCCCTCCCCTTTACCTCACACCGATTGGCTGCAAGCCCAGCTATGCTGTTTCCTTCTATTATCCTAACTGCCAAGTAGATTAACCCCATCACTTGTTTGTAGGGAATAGATCCATTCCCTACAGTGTTTGACTTTTTTGTACTATTTTATTGTTTGTTTTTTTTACTTTTCCCAATAGGGGACTTGTATCAGTGATCTTCAGATCACTGATACAATGGAGAACAGTACACAACATTGTTGCTGTGTACTGATCTCCATGGTGACTGTCAATCACTATGCCCGGATATGCCCGCAGAGCATGGTGACGTCACAGGCAGCCCCGGAAACGTTTGTTAGACTTCCTGGGTTGTCAGTTAAGCCTGCTGCAATGGAGGACAGAGGGAGATCCCTCCCTCTTTCCCTTAGCTGCCGTGATCGTGATAAATTGCGGAAGCTAAGGGGTTCATCACCAGTGACTGGAGTGAACTCTGGCTGCGGGTGATGCAGCATGAGGCCAGCTGTTATATACAGCTAGTCCCATGTTGTGATCGTGCGGGCCCCACTTGAGAACCCTCACAATGCCCAGAATGTACCCATACACAGCATTGCTGCTGTGTACTTGTCGCCATGGTGACTGTCAATCACCATGCCCACAAAGCATCCGGGTGCTGGGTGAGTGGAACAGTAGCGACGAAGAGCGCCGTTGCTGCGCCGGATCGCAGGCAGGAGGAGCTCACTCCTCCTGCCTGCAGCTTCATTATCGTGACCATGATATGTCACGATAATGAAGGGTTAATCATCCGCTCACGGTCCCATGTCAAGATCGTGCGGAGCTCACCTGCAAGCCCACACATTGCCAGAACGTACTCATACGTCCATTTGCGGGAACGCACTTCCTGCTAGGGCGTATGAGTACGTCCAATGTCGGGAAGGGTTTAAAAGTAAAAGAACAGACAATAAATGGGGGATTTTTAAAAACATCTTAAGCGCCTACTGTGAGAGGTACATACTTTATGATCATAAAGTGACTAGAAACAGGAAAAAAAAATATGGATCAACAGAGATGTAAAGGAGGCAACAAATATCAAAAAGAAAGCATTTAAGCTACTTAAGCAATGAAGAGGCACTAAAAAGGAAAAAATAACATGTAAAATAAAGATAAAGACAGCAAAGCTAGAGACAGAAAGGAAGATTGCCACAGAAAGCAAAACTAACCCCAAAATATTTTTTAACTATATAAATAGTAAAAGACTAAAACTGAAAATATTGGCCTTTTAAAAAGTTGTGATGGAGGTATTGCAGAGGGCGATATGGAGAAAAAAACCTATTAAACACTGTATTTACCAAGGAAAATTACATTACTGTTGGGAGGTAAACTCCCCCTTAAATGTTTCCTGTCTAACCCAGGAAGAAGTGCAGCTAAGAAGATTAAAATATACAAATCCCTAAGGGAGTTAAATAATTGATAGACAGGCCCCTATATTTAATATTTATGGACTGTTTAATAACAGGATATGTCTCAAAGGATTGGCACATAGCAAATGTTATACCAATATTCAAAAAGGGGTCATAAAGTGAACCTGGAAACTAAAGGCCTCTAAGTTTAACCTCTGTTGTAGGTAAAATGTATGAAGGTTTTCTTAGAGATGCTATACTGGAGTATCTCACTGAAAATAAATATATAACGCCGTTCCAGCATGAGTTTATGAAGGATCGGTCCTGTCAAACTCATCTCATTAGCTTCTTTAAGGATGTTAGTTCTAGACTGGATCGCGGTGAGGCATTGGATGTCGTATATTTAGATTTTTCTAAAGCATTTGAAATGGTGCCTCATAAAAGGTTGGTAAGTAAAATGAGAATGCTTGGACTGGGGGAAAATGTGTGCAGGTGGGTAAGTAACTGGCTCAGCTATAGAAAACAAAGAGCAGTGATGAATAGTACATACTCAGATTGGATCCTTGTTTCTAGTGGGGTACCACAGGGGTCAGTATTGGGCCCTATTCAATTTAATATATTCATTAATGACCTTACAGAAGGATTACACAGTATAATATCAATCTTTGCAGATGATACCGAGCTCTGTAAAGTAATCAACACAACAGGGGATAATGTGTTTAACAGAGATAAATGCAAGGTTATGCACGAGAAGGAAAAAATCCATTTTATGATTACTTAAACGGAAAAAAGTGACATGGAGAAGGACATGGGAATCCTAGTGGACAGTAAACTTAATTGTAGCAGCCAGTGTCAGGCAGCAGCTTCCAAGGCAAATAGGATCATGGGGTGTATTAAAAGGATCATAGATGTACACAATGAGAATATCATTTTCCCATTATACAAGTCACTGATTAGACCACATATGGAATATTGTGTACAGTTTTGGGCACCCGTGCACAGGAAAGACAATTTAGAGCTTGAACAGGTTCAAAGGCGGGCAACAAAAATAATAAAAGGGCTGGGTGGACTGCAATACCCAGAAAGATTAACAAGATTAGGGTTATTTAGTTTAGAGAAAAGACGGCTTCAGGGGGACATAATAAATATAATAAAGGTCAATATAATAGAGATCTCTCCCAATATCTATTTATACCCAGGATTGTATCTAAAACAAGAAGGCATCCTCTACATCTTGAGGAAAGAAGGTTTCTACATAATCATAGAAAGGGATTCTTTACTGTAAAAGCAGTGAGACTGTGGAACTCTGCCAGAGGAACTTGTCATGGTGAATTCACAGTTCACAGAATTTAAAAAGGGTCTGGATGCATTTCTAGAGTGCAATAATATAACAAGTTATAGGGCGACATGTATGAATGTTGGTGCTGACAGGCCAGTTCTAAATAGCTTTAACTCCTTAACCCACCTGGATGTATGGGTACGTCCTGGTGGCGTTAAGGAGTTGTGCAGCTGGATTGCAGCGGCTAATTGCAGCTAACACCTGGCTGTTACAGCGCAGGGGGGCGGCGGCGCCACCCCACGTTGTTTAACCCCTTAGACGCCGCAGCACAGATAGCCGCGGCGTCTAAATGAATGAAAAACGGTGCCGCGCACCGTTCTTCACTTCAATCGGAGTCCCCACAGCGTAACTGCGGAGATCTGATGGCTAAACATGGCAGCGGGAAGCTTTTTGAAGGATTCCATCGCTGCCATGTTTTCGTTTGCCCCACTTCCGACCCCAGGCAGGAAGTGGGAGACCGCCATCTTGGTACACCCTAATGCATTGTCTATGCAATGCATTAGGCTGTATAAATGATCGCACCCCCTGGTGGTGGTGCCCTAGGGAGACTTAAAGTTAAAGTAAAAAAAAAAAGTTTTAAAGTATAAAAAAATTAAAAGTTCAAATCACCCCCCGTTCGCCATTTTACAAATAAAAGAAATAAAATAATACAAAAGTTACACATATTTGGTACCGCTGCATCCGAAAAAGTCCAATCTATTAAAATATAACACTTTTCCCATACGCTGAACACTGTAGAAGAAAAAAAAATTCCAAATGTCAAAATTGCGTTTTTTTTGGTCATTTCATGTCCTATAAAAATTGGAATAAAAGTGATCAAAAAAGTCTCACGCATTCCAAACTCCGAGCAATAAAGTGCAATTCAGCCTGCAAAAAATTCACCCTCACTGACGTCCGTAGGTGTTAGTACAAAAAAGTTATTGGTTGCACAAAATGGCGCTGCGGCACAAATTTCAAAAATAGAAAATGTTTGGATTTTTTTTTTACGCCACCAAAACATAACGGAAGCCGTACATGTTTGATATTGGCGGATGCATATCAACCTGTAGAATATCACATCACTCTTACCGAAGATTGAATGCTGCAAAAACAATAATCCCGCAAACATGGCGCAAGTACATTTTTTTGCACATTTTGCCCCACTTAGAATTTTTTTGCGGTTGTTCTGCAGGTCATATATACAGGCGCATTGTAGTGACAATACGACAAGTCTGGCTCAGGCAGACCACCTTTAACCTTGTCTGGCTGTACTAACTGTTAAGCGCCAAAGAATCATAAATGTGTCTAATTGCAAGGCCCCGGGCCCAGATGGCATCCCTGTGGAGTGGTATAACTTGTTTGGTGAGGAGGTGAGTCCCAGACTGGAGGGGGCATATAAGGCAGCTTTTGAGGCTGGACATTTGCCCCAATCTCAATATGAGGCTACCATTGTGGTGATTCACAAGCCAGGCAAGCCACCGGAGTTATGTCAGTTATATCGACCCATATCTCTTATTAACATCGATGTAAAGATCCTGGCGAAGGTGCTTGCGATGAGGCTTAATTCTATCGTTCTGTCAATTGTTGGGGTGGATCAGTCAGGTTTCATGCCAGGGAAGTCCACTGATATCAATCTAAGAAGGCTATATACCAACTTGCAGATAGTCCATGATAACTCCGGCCATAGGGTGATTGCGGCGCTTGACAACGAAAAAGCGTTCGACTCAATAGAATGGAGATTCATGTGGGCGGTGCTGGGGGCAGCAGGGTTCCCTTCAGAGTTCCTGCAATGGCTTCGGATTCTCTATTGGAAGCCCACCACCAAAGTTCTGGTGAATGGTTATTTGTCCAGCTCTTTTGAGTTGAATAGGGAACTCGGCAGAGGTGTTCCTTATCCCCTCTGCTGTTTGCGCTGGCTATTGAACCTCTATCACTGCTCATAAATAATCACTCTCAGATCGAAGGGTGGAATATTAGGGGGATCATGGAGAAGGTGTCTTTATATGCCGATGATTTATTGGTATACCTGGCGGATCCTAGAGGCTCGTTGGAAGCTTTATTGGACGTAGTTGATTCCTTTGGTGCTTTCTCGGGTTTGAGATTGAACTGGGCCAAGTAGGTGTTATTTCCAGTCAGTCCTATTCAGCAGGAGGAAATATCCTCGAGAAATCAGTTAGAGGTCTCTGATCAGTTCAGATACCTTGGTATCCAGATTCACAGAGATGTGCAGAGATTCATGACACTTAACCTTGCCGTTACAATGCAAGACATCACTAAAAAACTGACAACTTGGAAATCACTGCCACTATTGCTAGTGGGGAGCATTAATTTTATTAAGATGGTCCTTTTACCAAAATTATTGTACTTATACAGGGCTGCTCCCATTCTGATTCTGCAATCTCATTTTAAGGCTCTGGATGAATTGATTGTGTCCTTCTTCTGGCTCAGAGGTACTCCTAGAATAGGTAAATCGACACTGAAGGACTGAATTCCAAATGTCAAAATTGCGTTTTTTTTTGGTCATTTCATGTCCTATAAAAATTGGAATAAAAGTGATCAAAAAAGTCTCACGCATTCCAAACTCCTAGCAATAAAGTGCAATTCAGCCTGCAAAAAATTCACCCTCACTGACGTCTGTAGGTGTTAGTACAAAAAAGTTATTGGTTGCACAAAATGGCGCTACGGCGCAAATTTCAAAAATCGAAAATGTTTGGATTTTTTTTTTACACCACCAAAACATAATGAAAGCCGTACATGTTTGATATTGGCGGATGCGTATCAACCTGTAAAATAACACATCACTTTTACCGAAGATTGAACGCTCCAAAAACAAAACTCCCGCAAACATGGCGCAAGTACATTTTTTTCACATTTTGCCCAACTTAGTATTTTTTTGCGGTTTCCCACTATATTCAATGGTACGACAAATGTCACCGTTAAAAAGTACAATATGTCCCGCAAAATAAAAGCCCTCATATGTCTATGTAGGTGGAAAAATGAAAAACGTTATGGCTTTTGGAAGGTGAGGAGGAGTAACATTAAGCCTAAGAGTTTTTTTCTTTGGAGGAATAAAGGGATAAGGTAGTGTAGAATGTGCCAGAACGTATGAACCTGTTCTTCTGCAGGCCATATATACAGGCGCATTGTAGTGCCAATACGATAAGTCTGGCTCAGGCAGACCACCTTTAACCTTGTCTGGCTGTACTAACTGTTTAGCGCCAAAGAATCATAAATGTGTCTAATTGCAAGGCCCCGGGCCCAGATGGCATCCCTGTGGAGTGGTATAACTTGTTTGGTGAGGAGATGAGTCCCAGACTGGAGGGGGTATATAAGGCGGCTTTTGAGGCTGGACATTTGCCCCAATGTCAATATGAGGCTACCATTGTGGTGATTCACAAGCAGGGCAAGCCACCGGAGTTATGTCAGTCATATCGACCCATATCTCTTATTAACATCGATGTAAAGATCCTGGCGAAGGTGCTTGCGATGAGGCTTAATTCTATCGTTCTGTCAATTGTTGGGGTGGATCAGTCAGGTTTCATGCCAGGGAAGTCCACTGATATCAATCTAAGAAGGCTATATACCAACTTGCAGATAGTCCATGATAACTCCGGCCATAGGGTGATTGCGGCGCTTGACAACGAAAAAGCGTTCGACTCAATAGAATGGAGATTCATGTGGGTGGTGCTGGGGACAGTAGGGTTCCCTTCGGAGTTCCTGCAATGGCTTCGGATTCTCTATTACAAGCCGACCGCCGAAGTTCTGGTGAATGGTTATTTGTCCAGCTCTTTTGAGTTGAATAGGGGAACTCGGAAGGGTTGTCCCTTATCCCCTCTGCTGTTTGCGCGGGCTATTGAACCCCTATCACTGCTCATAAATAATCACTCTCAGATCGAAGGTTGGAATATTAGGGGGATCACGGAGAAGGTGTCTTTATATGCCGATGATTTATTGGTATACCTGGCGGATCCTAGAGGCTCGTTGGATGCTTTATTGGACGTAGTTGATTTCTTTGGTGCTTTCTCGGGTTTGAGAGTGAACTGGGCCAAGTCGGTGTTATTTCCAGTCAATCCTATTCAGCAGAAGGAAATATCCTCAAGAAGTCAGTTAGAGGTCTCTGATCAGTTCAGATACCTTGGTATCCAGATTCACAGAGATGTGCAGAAATTCATGACGCTTAACCTTGCCGTTACAATGCAAGACATCACTAAAAAACTGACAGCTTGGAAATCACTGCCACTATAGCTAGTGGGGAGCATTAATGTTATTAAGATGGTCCTTTTACCAAAATTATTGTACTTATACAGGGCTGCTCCCATTCTGATTCCGCAATCTCATTTAAAGGCTCTGGATGCATTGATTGTGTCCTTCCTCTGGCTCGGAGGTACTCCTAGAATAGGTAAATCGACACTGAAGGCCTTGTATGAGGACGGAGGGCTGGCGCTGTCCGATTTTAATATCTATCATGTGGCTGTCCAGTTAACATATGCGGGATGGTGGAGTGGGGCAAGCTGTAATAACCCGGCGGTGGTCTTAGAGGCAGCTTTGATGGGTTCCTATGAGGCCTTAGCAAATCTAGTTTATAGACAAGGGCAGTACCAGACACAGTTTTACACGGCTACTATGGCAGTGACAGTAGCGATATGGAAAAAGTTTTTTGGGGACTTATCGAGGGGAAAGAGACAGAAACACCTGGTCGCCTTATATCCCCTTGTGGAGGAACAGGAGGTTGCCAGAGTTGGTCTCCTTAGAGGATTTTGAAATTTGGCCACGAAGCGGTATCAAATATTTAGGACTAGTGTTGAGCGATTGCGTTGGCTATCGAGATCGATCGATAGTCGATAGTCGGCCGCTATCGATAAGGTTTTTTCGATAGTGAGCGTCGATTATGAGCGATGACCATTAAAGTCTATGGAGAGCAAAACACCTTCATTATTACACCCAAACAAGGCTGGAGAAGCTGAAATTAACATCCACAACAGTCAAATGGATACGTGCTAAATCTTAGGCAACACACTTAGGTTATAAAAGTCACAGAAAAAAGTCACAGACCATTCACTATCCCTGTCTTGTACCACAGCCTGACCCTTAAACCTGCATCACCCACAAATTAAAAAGTGCCAGAAGGCAGTTATGATTTGAACCATCATGTTACTTGAACTGGACATTGAATATCCTGTCTGGAACGCAGCATGAGCCCCAGACCTGCATGACCCCCAGATTTAAAAAGTGCCGCAAAAAGGAGTCTTTCAACCACAATTTTAGTTTCACTGGACATTGACTATACCTGTCCTGGGACCGCAGTATGACCATTAAACCTGTCTGACCCCCAGATTAAAAAGTGCGGGAAAAGGAGTCTGTTATGTCTGTATCTGTTATGTTTTGAAATAATAAACGGTTATTTTTTGCACCTTTCAATTCACCGTGGTGACTATAGAATTGCTGTTTTAGATTTACGTGGATGCTGCGGTTTAATGAACAAAACTGGGTGAGCAAAAGTCAAAAAAACACGTATTGTTATGTTTTGTATAATACACAGTATTTTTGCACCTTTCATTCAACCCGTGGTGAATATAGAATTGCTGTTTTAAGATTTACGTAGATGCTGCGTCAATGAACAATTTCTGGGTGCGCAAAAATCAAAAAACACGTAACTGTGATGTTTTCGTACAATACACGGGATTTTTGGCAAAAAAACAACCTGTGCTGACTACAAAGATTGTGGTTTGTAATTTAACTGCAAGGTGGTATATCACAACGTCACAGGTTGAATGGGTAAAAATTGAAAATGAAACCTATCTGAAATGTTAACTGATAATAAAAGTGGAGTTTTGCAGCTAACAAAGAGACCTGCAGTTATTAGAATGATGTGTATCCAATATAAGTTTTGGCTGCCCAATATCCAGGAAATATTTCAATAGCAAATGTTAATAATAAAGATATTCCACTACAATGTCCCATACTAAGTCTTGGTGAACTTTATCCAGTGTTCTTTGTAGATAGAGCTTGTCTGTGTTCGCCCGCGGGGCCCCCCCCCCCCCCTCCCACAGCCCTGTATTTACAGCGGTAGGTGCTGCTTTAAAATTCTCTAGCTAAACTACATAAAATCTTCAAATCTCTAATCTAAAATAAATTGGAAGGATACAGCTAATATAGAGGTTTCTCTGTGCAGAAATAGACTAATTTCGCTGAGCTGTTTGGCCACAGGCAGAGCGCAGGTCTATCCCTATGAGACGCTGAGAGACACTGAGGCTGAAACAGGAAACGCTGTTCTATGTAAAACGAGGTCATGTGATTTTTCCAGCCAATCGCAACCATACACATCCCAGTCATGACGTCGCACACACACATCTCACCTGCTCTATTCTGTAATCTGATTTGCTGGCCGCCAAAAATTACAGGAAGCGCCGAAAAAGGCGCAATCTTAATAGATGATGCACAGATTTAACCTTAATTATCGCACGATCTGGAAATTTCGATCACCATAAAAACCTTGCCGATTTCAACTTTGTCGATAAAAATCGCTCAACACTATTTAGGACAGCTGTATGTGGAGGGGCATTTCCTGGATTACCAGGAATTATCTCCCATGGTTGGTTCGGATAGAGGGATCCTTTTTAGGTACTTTCAGTTGCGCCACGCATGCTTTAAACAGTTTGGTGGGGGTTCTATCCAACTTGCATGTGATTCCCTGGAGGCACTGGCTAGAAGGGAAGACCCGGTGCCGCAGGTCTCTACATTCTATAGAACTATCCTGGGCTGCCAACCGTCCTCTCTGAGAAGGTCTTTTGACAGGTGGACGGAGGATATCCCTGGATTGGAAGCTCATCATATGGCTTCACGTGGCGAGCCACAGTGATTAGTGCTAGAGATCAGCTAATACAGAATAAGTGGTTGCATAGAGTTTATTATACACCATCCAGGCTGGCCCATATGGGTAAACTGCCTACCCCGGAATGCACAAGATATTAGGGCCTTTTGGCCCAATGTCCATAGGTTTATGAATGAGAAGTTGGGTTTTCCAGGGGTTTGCGCTCCAGAGAATAGTCTCCTTGGCCTGGTAGAAGACTTAATTCAGACTAAGTATGAAAGACAGTTATACAGATTACTGATGTTTTATGCCAGAAAGACTATTCTGTTAAATTGGAAGCCTCCGAAAGCCCCGTCTTTACGCCACTGGAAGCAAATCGTTAATGGAGATTTATCATTATACAGGCTTACTTTTGAGGCCAGGGGTGTCCCGGACAGGTTCATGGACATTTGGGGCCTTTGGCTTGCCTCTCAGTCCTGTTAGGTACTAGACTCTTGAGTGCGTGTTGGAGAGCAGGTGGTGGGATGTAATTGTAATCAGGAGCTACTGACTCGGCTGCTAGATTAATTGAATGAATGGTGTGAATGGGGGTTAATGTTTTCTTATCCTGCTTGAATAATGCATTTGCTTTTATTACATTTGATGACGTTGGAATCTGTAAGAATTGTAGGAATTGTTTTTCTGTCTATAAGGATAGGTTGTGATACCTCATGTAATGCAAATTTTGGAAGGTTTGAATGTTATTGATGGATGGTTGTAATTGGGTTTCTAATTTTTTTTGTAAAAAGAAAAATTTCTTCTTAAAATAAACACTTTAAAAAAAAAAAAAGTGTCTAATTCTATGAATGTGGGCAACGCCACTAGAACGTCCCAAATCTGTGTCTCATGAAAAAGTGTCGCTTCTGCGCTTATCGCACAAAAGTTTAAAATGCGACTATTCATATATCTATCGAGCAGGTCTATTAAAACTTTCTGACACCAGAGAACTGGCGCAGCCCCGTTCATACATGTCGCCCATAGTGACTTATTCT